>JAGFNX010000133.1:0-102156 GCA_017657125.1 Scopulariopsis brevicaulis
CCTCCCCCCCCCCCCCCCGTTTTTACTCGCACGAGCGAAGGGAAAGAGGTGGCCCCCTTGGGAATGCGCGTGTTAGTCTCCTATGGCATCGGTGTGCCCCTTTTTCCATTCCCCGGCCGTCTCCTCGTGGATTGGAGGATGGGAAGCGGTAAGAACCCGTAGAATTATTTTCATATACAAGGAAAAGAAACATGCTATGTACCAGAAGGGAACCCCTCCCTACCTAATCCACCCATATCCCAAAAACACAAGAAAAAAGACGCGGGCGGTTTCTCCGCTTGTAGTACCGGCTTCATCGCTTGCTAAATGGGACCCCCCCTTCCACTCAGACTTCTGGCCTCAAGTCACGGGGATCCGCTTCCCTTCTGCAAAGAACTCCCATCGTACACCTTTCCCAAACCATGACAAAGTAACCAAAACAACAAAGAAAAAATAGATAAAAAAGCAGAGATATAAAAGGAGTCCCTAAGACTAGGGTAAGGTCTATTGAGGCGTCAGGATCTCCGCCGCGGAGTCGAGGATCCTCGCCGTCTTCCCCACCAGCTCCTGCGCCAAGTCCCACCTGCCGTCCTCGACGAGGGCGCGGATGGCGGGGAACTGCGAGGTGGAGGAGTCGGCCCAGCGGGAGGGGCCGAAGACGACGTGTTTGAACTGGGGGCGGTCGAGCATCTAACGTCGCTGTTAGCATCTGGTATCCGGGAAGACGAGTTTGTAGAAGACGAAAAGAATAAGGAAAATACGGGAATGGGGAAGGGAAACTCACCCCCATGGCGTCCAGCAGCCTCGACTCAAAGAGCGCCATCCGATCATTGTACCCCCTCCGCACCATATTCATCCTCGACGTCTCCCACCCGCCGCCGCCCATGACGGTGCTATCCCACGTCAACTCCCACGCCCCAAACTCCCTCGCCCGAGCCCTCAGCGCCTTGGCGGCCTTCTTCAGCGGCTTCACATCAACCTTGCCCGCCCCCTTCCCAGCCCCCTTCCTCATCCCCTCGACCCACTTCTCCAAGCTCTTGACGTACGCCTCCAGCCTCTTGCCGTAGTTGGGCATGTCGAAAGGCAAGATGTACCGATCCGACAGCTCGAGGGCCATCAGACCCACGATCTCGGTCATCACCCGGTGGTACGCGAAGCCCGGGTCGATGTTCCGCTCGACAAAGTCGAACGAGTTGTACGCCGACCCCTCGGGGAACGGCTCGCCCTCGAAGCCGAGGTCGATGGAGCTCGTACCCGCAATCTCCTGGAAGGGCCTGCAGTCCCCGTCGCTCCCCGGCCCCGCAAGCGTCTTGTGGCCCTTGTTCCAGAGGTCCCTCAGCGTCGTGTTGAACGTGGGGTCCCACATGCGGTCCAGCACCCTCAGCAGCAGCCTGTTGAAGACGGGCGACCCCGAAGCCCGGAAGTCGGTTCCCACGACCGCGCGGTCGACGTTGACGTACGCGTACGCATTCTCCCTTAGCCTCTCCTCATTTTCCTCGACGTACTCCGTCGACCCCACCATGTTATACTCTTTTGCGTCAAACGACACAAACTCAATGGTCCGGAGCGGAACCCACCCCTTGGCCCTCAGCTCGCCAAACACGCGCGCAAGCTCAACCAGCACCGCCGTGCCGCCGTGCGGGTCCGTGGCACCGAGCGCAAACGAGTCGCGGTGGTTCCCGATGATGATGGACCGCTCGCTCTGCTCCATCCCCTTGATCCGCCCGTGCACGTTCCAGATAGGCTGCCTCTCGTTCTCGACCTGCTCGTTGCGCAGCCGCACCACGGGGCCCGACGCGCCGCCCGTCCACCAGTGCTTTACGTCGGGGACGCCGCCGACCCAGTTGCGGGGCACCGGCATGCCGGCGCCCTCGAGGCGCTTGAGGAGGTTCGCGGCCTCGCGCGCGGAGAGCGGCAGGCTAGGGATCCCGGGGAGGGCCGCCGAATCCTCCTTCGGTATCCGGTCCGCCTTCTCGGTGCTGGACCAGCCTGGGGTCAGGGGGTCGCCGAGGACCCATCGCGAGAGGCTCACGGATCCCCGCTGCACGCCGTCGCCCGGCATGAACCGCCCGTTGGGCGCCACGTCGCCCAGCTTGAATCCGTTGTCCGCCGGGTCGGTGTATGTGATGCACCCGGCGAATCCCGCCAGTTCCGCGCCCCGCACCTTGAGCGCAATGTCCTCCTCCGCGCCGTGGTATCGCACCAGCGCGATCGCGCCCTTGGTCTCGACGCCGGCGGACTTGAGCGTATGGTAGTCCTCCCGTGATCCGTAGTTCGCGTACACCAGCGGGCCCTTGACGTCCCCGGACTTGGAGTGCCCGTGGAATGCAGGCGTCTGCGACCCCACCGTCTGCCCACCGACGTCCTCCTCCTCCTCCAGCTTCGCGCGCCAGACCGCCTTCCCGCCGTCGTCCAGTACTTCGACGGAGCGGCCGTCGGCCGTCGGGTAGTTGAGATACACGTTGTACCGGACCATCTCGACGTTCTCAAGCCCCGCGCGGAAGAACATCTCGCGCACGTCCTCGGCCAACGCGTAGTCGCCCTCGGTCCCCGCGAGGTGCGCGTAGTTGGTGAAGTGCTTGACGGTGTCGCGCAGGTGCTTCTCGTCGATGCGGTGGTGCATGTAGACGCGCAGCTCCTCGAGGCCGGGCCGCGCGCCGGGGCCGAGGCGCCGCGCCATGCCGTTGAGGAAGTCGCTCACGAAGATGAGGTAGAGGAAGCCTAGGAGCAAGAACAGCACGAGGATGCGCGCAAAGTTGAGGAGCAGCATCGTCGCGCTGACCTTGGGCCACTTCCACCGCGTCCGCGTCTCGCCCGCCTCCCCTTCCGCTGGCGTCTCGCCGCTGCTCGTGTCGGCCTCATTTCTGGACAGTGTGGGCAGCCGGATGCGCGGCCGGGGTAACCGGAAGCGCCAAGACCACCTCCACTTCGGCAACGACAGCGAGAAGGGTATCCTCTTAGCCCACGTAGACCTCGACCGCTCGTCCGCCTCTTCAATCTCCAGCTCTTCTATCTCCCGCCGTACTTGCGTCGTCTCGTCATCGTCCTCGCTCGTCCAGTCGCTCCCCTCGTCGTCCGTCTCGACCGTCGGCGGCCTATACCCCCCCGCAGGTCGACGCGAGGGGCCGGGTCGGTTTTGTGAGGGGAGCAGCGACTGGGACTCGGTGTCATGGTCGGAGTGGCCCCGCCAGGCCGTCCCGTCCGCAACGGCCTCGTCGTACGAGGGGATGGGGGGCACAGCCTCGTAGGCCCCGTTCCGATCCGCGGCCATGGCGCGTTACGTGTTCGGCGTGGTCAACGAATCGGTCGTTCCGGGCATAGGGCGTCTCGTGTCTCGGCTGTGGTCGAATATCGGGGGTCTCGGTTCGCGGAACGAGATCACGCTCGGGAAATCAGATTCCGACAACCGTCAAACGAGCGACTTGATATTAATAGGGAACTTGGAATGAGCGTAGGGAAGGGAAAGCGAATCGAAACTCTTCCGCTTAGAAATGACACTGAAGAATGCTCGCCGAGCCCGCTCCGGTTCGCAAAGCAGACATGGAACAGGGGTCCGCAGGCTGTGTTTTTCCTATACGCGGCAGGTCGGTGGCCGTTGAATGGTCGCAAATGAAAAAACGAAGACAGAACTCTCGACGCTATCTGCCCATGGTTAAAGCCCGATGGCGGTTTCCGGGGGGTGTTCAGGGACGGCGCTATTCCCGGGACCTGGAGTTGGCCACGGCCCAGGGGACGCTGCGCCATCACCGTCTCGGGGCTTGGCGGAGGATTAGTCATTCCCCGCATTTGGCGGCGAG
Organism: Scopulariopsis brevicaulis; assembly: GCA_017657125.1. Taxonomy (NCBI): domain Eukaryota; kingdom Fungi; phylum Ascomycota; class Sordariomycetes; order Microascales; family Microascaceae; genus Scopulariopsis; species Scopulariopsis brevicaulis. The sequence continues at coordinate 3,777 of JAGFNX010000133.1, forward strand.
AGGCGAACTTACGTACCACCGACTCCACTGTGGGGGGTCGTGGAAGCCCCTGGACCCGAGGAAATTAGCCAAGTTCGTCCGACAAGAAGACACAGTCAAGATACGGAGCAGGCGAGCACACAGGGGTCAGAGTAGAGGTGAAGATTTGGGAAAGGCGAGTAGCTAAAAGCGCGTCTGGATACCTACCAGACACATGTCACGACCCTCCCTCAGTCTGTCTTCGTCCACTGGCGAAAATGCAGCCCGGATATCTTAACTCCTAACTATGCCGCAACGGAAGAAAGTAAGAAATAGAACCCTTCCACCCCAGTTCAACGCCGCGCTTTTGGCCGTAGCACACCGTAAGCTTCCGGCTCAAAACAATAAATGCCGAGGAAATCAAGACGAAGAGAAACCCGGCCTTATCACCCAACTACTCTCTCCGAGCCACTACCGCAATCTGCCCCGAGCGACGTTCACACCCTCGCGTCGTCATTCATGCTCTCGCTCTCCTCATAAAATGCATACCCCATCTCCATCGCCGCATTAGCCTTCTCCCTCGCCTCCCTCTCCGCCCTCCACGCATCCCATTTCTCCGTGTGGCCCGCCGGCTCGGCCCTTTTCGCCGCGGCCTCCTTCCTCTGCAACCGCCGCCGATGCCGCTTCCTGTCCTCAAAGTCGAGAACGGAAGGGTCGACGCTCCAGATGTCCGTCCCGGTGACGTAGTCCCACATGTCGGCCGAGAGCTCCGAGAGCTCCTCCGAAAGCCGTGCGGAGAGCTCGCGGCCCTGCCCGCCCGTGGTCCAGTCGTCAACCTTGCTGATGATGGCGTAGCCAAAGGTCGGATCGTCGAGAGACCAGACGCAAGGCGGCGAGGTGCAGATCGGCGGGCGGCAGTAGTTGAAACACACGGCCGACTCCGCGGCGTACCAGACGGCGAGGGCGAATAGGAGTAGGCCGGAGAAGGTGAGTCGGAAAGGCGATCGGCGGTAGAATCGTGGTATCGGGATGGAGACGTGGGAAGCAGCCACAGCAGGCGCCGGGGACTTTGTCTCTTCTTCGGCCTCCTGCTTGGCCTTCCTCTCCGGCTGCGGTCTGACCTCTTCTTCCACCTCCGGCTTGACCTCCGCCTCTGCCTCTTGTTTGACCTTCCTCTCAGGATCCACGTGCGACACCTGAGTTTCGAGCCTCTCGATGCCCCGCTTCGCACTGCGAATCTCCTCAATCATCTTGTCCATCCGAGCGCGGAACTTCTTCGCAACTTCGCTCTCCCCGTCCTCCCCCAGGTTCTCGACGTCGCCGTCGTACTGGTCAGTCATACCCTCAAGCATCTCGTCAATCTCGGGCGACTCCGGCACGTCCTTTGCTTCCTGGAGCTCAAACGCGTCGAGCGTCGAGTCCTCGATGTTGTGCGTTTTCTGCAGCTCTATAAGGTCGTCGCGGACAGTGGGCGGCTTGGCGGAATTGACGAGCGGCTGGCGGTATCTCGTGAGTGACCTGGCCCGTCGACGCGTTCGGTCTGCTCGTGCCTGTTTCCGTGAGGCCTCCTGGTCCGACTCTCCCTTGTCAGAGGTGGAATAGCTTCGCCTACGTCGGACGACGTTGATCTCATCGAGCGGCGCGGTCGCGATCGCTGACGCCTTCGCCTGCTCCGCTAGAGGCTCCACCTTGACGGTAGCGGGAGTCTCCACGTAGGCTCCAGTGACGCGGGGAGTGGGCATCGACAGGATGTTCTGCTGCCGTTTCGGCCGCGGCGTCGCCTCCACATCGGCGCCTTCGCCGTCAGTCTTCGTCTTGTCGTCATTCTTCGCATTCGCATCGCCGTTCGAAACCTTCCTCTCGCCATCCGTCATCTTCCTCTTTCCCCCACTCTCGTCGTCTGGAATAGCTGGAGAAGGAACGCGTATCGAGCCCCTGTCGGACTGAGTATCCACGGGCGCGAATAACTGAACCTCGCGCTCGATACGCTCAGTCGGATCGCTGTCGGAATGTGACATTTTCGACTTTTTGATGCCCGCGGACTTAGAGAACGACGCGCGCGGCAGCTCCGCAGATCCCACAGACGGCTTTTGATTGTCGAAATTCTTTGAGTCCCTGCCTGTTTTTGTCGTCGGTTTGCCTTTTTGGTCGTTTTCCTCGGGTGCTGGGCTCTTGGGTGGGTCGTTGCGTGAAGTTGGTGGCGCTGTTGATTGCTCGGGGTTTGTGTCGTGCTGATGGTCTTGTTGTCCATCGCTCCTTCCGTGTGTAGCATCCACCTCCGGGTTTGTGCCTGGGGCAGGCGCGACCCGCCGCCGTGACAAGTACGTGGAGCGGTCTCGTGCTCCAGTGCTACTAGATCTATAGTCCTCCGTATCGGAGCTCGCCCTTGCTCTCCGCAACACTTCGCTCGGCCGCTCCTGTCTCGACTTTCGGAAAATTGTGACCGGCGTATCGGGGATTCTCTCCCCCTCAACCCAGTGGTCGCCATTGTCGCTTTCCGAGTCGGCATCGAAATACCGTGAGAGCTCCTGGGCGAAATCCGGGCTCGGCCGATAAGGTACTGGCTCGGCCGATCGTGGCCGGAACTGGGAGTTCTTCGCCCGGATATCCTCAAGCTTGCTCGCAGCGATTGCCGCAGGCGACGAGAACTCCATCTCCCGAGCCCGGATGTCATCGATCAACGTATTCCTAGGCCTGTCCTGGTCGGGCTTGGCGAAGCCGTCAATCTTATTCTCGAGCTCCTCAATCTCGTCGCTTCGCGTGCTGAAGATGCGAGGCCGGGGTCCTTCGGGAGCAGGGTAGTCGTGGAGATCCCGCGCCTCCCGTTCCATAATCTCATCAAGCTTCGTGTTCGGAGGCCGCTCGTTCATATCGAATCTGATCCTCGGGCTGTCGGAGATCTGGAGGTCGCCCGCAGTGAACTCGGCGTCCATTTCCCACGCGTAGCTCTTGTTGGGAGACATGTTTTCCAGAGCATCCCACGACGGTGACGGTTGCGCGTCTGGATTCTCTTCAATCGACTGACCCGGCACATCCGCGTGGGCACTCGAGGCCCCTTTGTCAGGCCGCGTGTTTTCCTTCTCAGAAGACTCTGCCCAGCCAGAAGCCGCTTTGGTCTTGGCTCCTTTGCACTGCGCAGGGGACGCCACACGGCCGTTGAGGCTGCTGTTGCTCGCCCTCCTCGCCAGCCCCTCGCCAGTCTTCGCGGACTTCGACCCTGTCCTCGCCTTGGTAAGGAAATTCGCAGCCGGCGACCCCTTTCCGAAGTCCGACATCCTACGCGCGGCCGGGCTGCCCGAGGCCGAGGGGCTGCTCTGCTGCGACGCCCCGCTTACAGACCGCCGCGGGATTCCGCTGATGGATCTCTGAGTCCTGAGAGCGCGCGCCGGCGAGTCCTTGGCGCTCGGACTCTGCGCGCCGCGCCTGTCCGCATCGCCAGACTTGTTGAGGCGCCACGCCCTCGGCGCGGGGCTAGGCGACGCGTCCATCCCACCGGGCGAGCCCATCCGCTCCTTCTCGTCCTCCTCCAGCTCCGCTTGCCTCCAAGCCTCCAGAATCGTGTAGGATGTCCGCTTCGGCAGGCGCGAGCCCCCTGGCGTCGTGGACATGCTGCGATCAGGCGGCGCGGATGCGCGGCTCGCTGACCTGGTGGACAATGCGCTTTCGGACCTCCGGGCGCGCGGCGCGGACGTACGGTTCGCGGACCGAGCGGACGACGCGCCTTCGAGCCTCTGGCCGGGCGGCGGGGGGGTCGTGCCCGTGCACTTGTGGTGCCTCGTGGACGACTTGGTGCTGTTCTCCTTGCTGAGGTAGAGCTGGTTTTGCGGCTCGCGGTGGATGTCGAGTTTGGTCAGGGGGTGCTTCGCGTACGCTGGGGGTGAGGGGCGCGCGTCCGGTTCGGTCGCGCGGGATCCGTTCATGATGGGTGTTTTGTGGTGTGCTGGTCGGCACGGCACATAACACGACGAGTATGGGCGATGGCTTGGTCAGGACCCGGATAGTCGCATGGCGTACGGTTCGCCTCGCGTCATGTGCGGTTCGGTGGGGCTCGGCGTCTCGGGGAAGAAAGCAAAGCTGGGTCGGAAATAAAGTGGTGAGAAAAAAAGACAGGTGACAGCCCAATCCTGGGGGACTCGAATTACGCAAGAAAAAAAAATCGAGGTGCCGAGTACTAGGGATAACTGTTTGGGCATAGCATGGGGATCGTCGCGTCACTATTGACAATTGTCAACCACTGTCGCTGCATCCCGCAATCCACTGTTGCGGTGAGCGGGCGGCAAAACGTCGGGTGCTTACCCCTGGTGCTGGTGCGTTGTACTACCCCAGCACCGGCTGGGACTTTGACACCTCAGCTCTGGTCTCTAGGTGTCCCGAGCTGGTTGTCATGCAGGGACTGATCCCTGTGAGTCACTGTGCCCGTTGTTTAAATTTTCTCGAGGATCGTCGACCAACTGCGTTGTCAAAAGACTCTCGAACGAGCAGGTTCCTACTACCAGATCCCACACATTGGGCCGCCAATCGGGCGCTAGTCACAAGTACATACAAGCGTGCGTCGCCCAATTAGGCAGCTCCGGGAATCCCTCCCCGACAAGTCGCAACGACACGGCACAACTTGTACACGTTGCACGACATGGAGAAGCCCACGGTGGTCCGCCCATGTGGCAAGCTGTAAGCCCCACTCACGACTGCCCCCTCCCCTCGGGCGCCTGGCTGACGGAGTCATCGCAGTGAGCAGTACTCGACCGCCCGCCATGCCATGGGGCTGTACCGGTGCGTGTCCATCACGGGCCGCTACGAGGCCGCCAGGCCTCTGAGCCGGGAAGCGTGGAAGGATTGGATCGGGACTGCCCTTGCGTCTGTTGTAGAGGGGGAGCCGTATCTGCGCGTTGGAATTGTAGATGAGGACTCGACTCGCGCGTGCTTCGTCCACGTGCCTAGGATAGACCTCGACAAGCAGGTCGCCTGGCACTCCGCCCCCTGTGCCAGCGAGGAAGAGTACAAGTCAGCCCTAGGCAAGGTTCTCGAAGACAGGCATGACTCCTTGTGGCCGGACACCGGGACCCGGCCGCCCTGGAAGGCCACGGTCGTGGACGGCAGCGCAGACCTCGAGGTGTCCCGCGTCGACATCATCTACTCGTGGCACCACGCCATCGGCGACGGCCTAAGCGGCAAAATCTTCCACGAATCGCTCCTGTCCGCCCTCCGCGTGCACGACGTCCCCAGCGGGCACCCGCCCATCAAGTCCCCGGAGCTCCACTTCCCGGATCCCCCGGTCCTGCCGCCGCCGCAGGAGGAAGCTGTCAAGTTCACGCTGTCCTGGTGGTACGTCCTCAAGACGCTCTGGGCGGAGATCTGCCCTTCGTTCCTAGCGCCGAAGGAGGAGCCGGTCTGGGCGGGCCGGCCGGTTGATTTCCAGGGGCCGTACAGGACGAGGGTCCGGCTTCTAGTTGTGGATGGGGAGACGCGGGATGGGCTTCTCGTCGTGTGTAGGATACACAAGACGACGCTTACGGGGCTTGTTCACGCCCTGACGCTGCTCTCGCTCGCGAGGCAGCTTCCGTCTGAGCGGGTTCTCACGTCGCAGACACCGATGTCACTGCGCCCCTACTTATCTGCCCCGGCCACCGACCTCGCGAAGTCCATGAGCGTCCTCGTCAGTACCTGCATACACCAGTTCCCTGCCGATCAAGTCCGCGCCCTCCAGTCCTTCCTGGCAACCAAAGACGAAAACCCCGCCGCCCTCGAGGGAATGCTATGGGAGATAGCAGCGGACGTCAAGACAGGACTAATGGATAAGGCAGCATCCCTCCCCGCCGACGACGTCATGGGCCTCCTCTCCCTAGCAGGCGACTGGCGCGAGCGCTTCAGGCAGATGGACGGGAAGCCGCCGAAGACGACCTGGGAGGTCAGCAACGTGGGCGTCATCTCCGGGGATGACGGGTCGGGGGCCGTGAGGATCTCGAGGCTGTTGTTTAGCCAGTCAGCTACGCTGACGGGGTCGGCGTTGAATACTAATGTTGCGGGGTGTGAGGGGGATGGGGGAGTGGGTATTACGTGGACTTGGCCGGAAGGGGTTCTTGAGGAGGGGTTGGTGGAGGGTGTTGGAAGGGATATTGAGATGTGGATTGGGAGTCTGGCGCGGAACGGCAGGCTTTGACCGCGGTAATGTTTAATCACACCATCATCGTCATTAAAGAAATATAGACATTCTAGCATATAATCATAATAGAGTCACATTCAAGTTCGTCCAAGTATCCCAAATCATTGACCGAACCACTAATATTCGAAAGCTATGGACCAATTACAGATCTACGAGAGACTCGTCGGTTTCCCACAAGGCAAGCCCCGGTGGTACTCACGCCCGTCGCCACGTGAAGGCCAGTCTCGGGACGGGCTCGGTCGGTTGTGGTTGGTGACTGCCCTGGTGGCAAGAAGCACAACATATGGCGAAGGGGGTGGTTCGGGATGTCGTCGGAGTTGCCGTCGGGGTTGTCGTCGAGGGTTGTCGTCGGGGGTTGTCGTCGAGCTATCGAGGCAAAAGAAAGAGTGAATTTAGACGCGGTGGCTTGATAGCAGGTTAGTAGAACAGAAACGGGAGAAGAGCCGGGGAGTCAAAGAGTCGAGTTCGAAGTCGATGTCGAGGCCGATGTCCTAACGGACATAGTCAACTACCCTCCCAACCAGCCAGTACATGTAGTGACGTGCTTCATTTGAATCGCGAAGAAAAAGGAAGAAAGGGATGAGTTCAAGGTCGAGGTCGAGAATGGGGTCGACGTCGATAGTCGAAGCCCAAAGGCAGAAGTCTCAATCCCAAGGAACACTTGTCCCAAAAGAAAGAAGACCCCAAAGTCCAAAGGTAAAAAGTATTCAAAAGAAATTCCAAAACCCCAAGAAAAGCCCAAGGATAACGGTCGAAGTTGGTGAGAATGGAAAGAAGGGAAGGAGGAATCCCAGGACTGCCCTGGTGCTTTTATAGTTTTCCGTGGGCGGTGTTCCTTGCCCCAGATCACTCCCCAAGGGCCAGAATGGAAGACTGGAGAACCAAGCTCTTTCCTAGTCTGGATTATGCTTAATTGCCTTTCGGGGGTGTTTTGTAGGCTTCCGTGGTGGCTCCTTCCCTCTGAGTGAAGGTGAAGTGTGTAAGTTGGGGGTAGGGACATGGCGGGTGTACCTGGAGCTGAATTGCTCCAGTGTGGTCAAATCAAGGTGGGGAACGTCGCACGCTCTGATCCGGGAGAGCAGATCCCAAACTAAACATCTCCCGGGAATTCCTGATCTACAATCCTACGCCCGAGATCCACGATATCCAATGCACGGTTGAAAGTCATTGACGGGAAGGGATATCTCAGCCCTACGGGAAGAGGTTCGTTAGTACGACGTTGATTTGCGGGGTGTGATCGGCGTTGGGTCCCCCCGCGGCGGGGCCGTGCACGCTACATTCTGCAGGGATCTGGGGTGCGTTAAGCGCGGGAGGCGGGTGCGAGGATCGTAATTAGCGAGGCAGGGCTGATGACACTGAGCTGAGGTTTGAGCTGTGATGCATTGAATCTAGTCTATTTCCATTGTATGATCTGGGAGCTTGAGTATGTGGTTCTGTGGGAAGTGGGAGGATCGCGTCGGCGATGTGGACCCGAGTCTGTGTGCCTCCGTGCTTCGAGATGTCTCCGGGGCAGTTTCGAACCCGAATTTAAGTCGTAGCCAGCCTCGAGGTTTCCGTTCTGGAAGGATTCCATGCATACGTAGGGGTGGCACGGATGTTTCCCAATGTCTTTTGGTGCGCACTCTCCAAGTCACTCTTACACGCTAATCTGCAAGGAAGACACCTCCCGCCGAGCTCAGCTGTAAGCTCAAGCGAATCAGGGGGTGGGAAAGGTTTCCCCCCCGGGGCAAAGCTTTGCCAAGGCGGGCGGCGACTCTCATGAGACTTTCCATGTAAGGGTCGATTGGAGGTTTCTCCCTGGCTTTTACAAAACATGCGGGAAACGGGTTGACGTGAACGTCCAAAAGTGTGCGGCGCCATATTTCTTGCCGGGGGGGATCTCAATCCAGCTACGAAACACCATTCACCCACCCGTGGATTCCACCGGGCATCTTTGTACTTGCTGAACGGAGGAGCTTATACAGCAGCTGTTAAAGCTCCTTCAGAGTGCCATCGCAACACAAGGCAGACACGACGACCAAGAAATCACATGTAGAGGGAACAAGTCTCGTTTTGCTACCAAGAAGCGAAGATTCAGATTATTACTTCAAATATATATCCATTTCCAAAAATCCAAATCATCATATTCATGAAAATATCCGCCCCGGACCCAAAAACTCCAGTTCCCAGATGCTTTCTATTGTAGACCAAAAAAGGGAAGTCTCCACTTGTACACTCCACCCCTAACATCCCGGGCGACTGAAAGGCACGGGAACGAGACAGGAGACAGAAGGGGAGAGACGAGGGAGACGAAGAGGAGAGAGGCAAATCTACCACCCCTCCCCAGGCCTCCTCGTCGACCTCCCACCCCTAAAGTAATCGTACTGCTCCCCCTCCGCCCCCGGCCCCTCGCTCTGCGCAAGCCCGCTATACCCCCACGGCCCGCCGCCCATCGCACCAGCCGTCGGCCCCGGGGTCGGCGCATACGCCATCCTCGACGCGGCGTCCATGCTCCCGGCCCTCGACATCGAAGTCGGCGACTCCGCCCTCGTAACAGGCGCCGCGGACGCAACCAAGCCGGTGGAACTCTCGTTGCCCAGCGAGTACAGCCGGTCTCCCACAAGCGGCTGCTGCGCGAAGCCGGACTGCGCCGGGGGGTTGTAGGCCGTCGCGCCGGGGGGCGTATATGACCTGTACCCGCCCGTCGGGGTACCCGGCCTCGAGGGGCCGAAGCTATCGAGCGCCGAGCCGGGAGTGCCGGGGCGCATGATGTCCGACGGCGCGCCGAAGATGTCGCCCGCGCCGTGGCCGTCGGCGAACTCGGGTCGTGACTTGTAGTACTCAAAGTCAAGGTGCGACTCGGAGACGAACTCGAAACCGGGGACACCCGCCGCCTTGCCGGGCTTGCCGCGGTGCATGGGGTCTAGCGCGTATGTGTCCGAGTACCCCGACATGCTCATCATGTCGGAGGACCCCGCCTCGCGGCCCTCGGAGAGACGCCCCTTGTAGACCACGTGCAGCATGTTCTGCGCCTTCTGGTGCACCATGGGGGTAATGAGCGGCTTGTACAGCGCGGGGTGCCCGAACCGCGAGGCGAGGCGCTCGCTGCGCAGCCGAGACTCCTTGCCCAGCGCCGCCTCGTCGGGGTGCTTGGAGACGTTGCGGGTCGAGTAGTAGTACATCTTGTCGTCAAAGGCGCGGGCGCAGACCATCTTGAAGATGATGACGAGGAACGGCAGCGGGATGACGGCGAAGGCCATGATGTGCTCTCCGTCGCCGCGGACCCACGCCGTCAGGAAGTAGACTAGGTTCGAGATGATCATGCCGAAGATGAAGCGGTTGAAGAGGACGCGCCAGAACAGGCCGCCCGACTCCGTCTTGGTGACGAAGACGTAGAGGAGGAGGTACTTTTTCAGCGCGACGTCGATGCAGAAGTAGATGGCGGCCGCCACCAGCACGAGGGGCTGGATGCCGCTGTAGCACAGCGCGACGGTGACGTAGAAGAGGAAGTAGTTGTAGTAGCTGGCGTAGTCGAACGTCGGGGGCGCCGTGAGCTCGATGAGCTCCCTCGGCGTGGGGTGCGAGAAGCGCCGCACGAAGAAGCTGTGGATGAGGGGCCACATCTGCGAGAGGTCGATGGCCGCGCCGAGGTGCCGGTTCAGGAGCCACGTCACCCAGAAGGGGCTGACGCTGCAGAGCGCCACGAACAGGGCCGCGGCGAAGTCGGCGTTGATTATGGCCTGCCATGCGTCCATTCCGTCTTGCGTCTCGTTGATGACAGTGGAGATGGTGGCCCAGATGGTGCTGAACAGCGAGAAGACGATGAGGTTGTTGAAGACGAAGAAGGTGTACAGCTTGGCCAGGACGTGGCGCTCGCGGCCCGTCTTGGTCTGGTCGCCCGCCGCCATGGACATGCGCCGGAAGATGATGGGCAGGACGAGGTAGATGAGCGAGGTCACCGCCGGGGGCGCGATACCCTGGACCATGGCCCACGCCGTGGGGCTCTCGATGAGGCTCCTCTGGAAGGCGGGCCACACGCGGCCGAGGTTGCTCAGGTTGACGAGGAAGATGGCAATCATGGCGTTGGGAGCGATCCACAGGAACGTCAGGACCGCGATCCACAAATTGTTGACGAAGCGCTTCCAGCTGCGCGCCTTGATGCTCAGCGCCATGTGGTCCCAGATGATGTCGTTGGGCCGCGGCGCCATCCGGATCACAGTGCCCTGCGGCTTCTTCTTGCGGCACGCGTACGCGATGTTGTGCGCCTCGATGATGTCCGAGTAGCTCGCGAAGCCGTACGGCATCGTGTTGCGCTTGTCGACGCTCCGCCGCACCTCGCCGATGTGGACCTCGAGCTGGCGGATGCGCTGCGTGAGGTACTCGATGGCGTCGATCTTCTGCTTGGGCGGGTACGTGCTGTACGAGGGGTCCTTCTTGGAGGGGCGGCAGAGGGGCCGCGCGGCGGGGAGCTCGTCGGGGTTCTTGAGGTAGATGGCCAGGACCTTCTCCAGCTTCCTCACGGAGCGGTCGTGCTCGGCGATGAGGTCGGGGAGGTCCTTGACGTTGCGGGCGACGGCGGTGCGCGCGAAGGACGAGCTGGGCACCACCTCGTCAATGATTCTCGCGATGCCCTCGTCGGAGCACTTGTCTTTCGGGATGTTTGTGAGCTGTGGGGGGTCAGCATAGTCCTGGATACAAACAGGCCACGGCGAGGGGAGGGGAGTCGACCTACCATTAGTGTCCTCGCGTGCAGGCTGTTCTGATACTCGGCGCTCGCAAAGTACTTGCGCCTGAGGTCATGCACCGCCCTGTAGTTCCACCACAGATAACCACAGCACACGGCATTGAAGAGGTACGCGACGACAACCTGCGCCCAGATCGGCTTGCCAAACGTATTAGACGGCGTCATGCGCGCCAGCCACTGCTCCGGCTTCGTAGTCTGGTCCACAAACGTGACGTGGATAGGAACGAGGATGGCACAGCCGAGAACGCTCAGAATGACAAAGATGTCCCTACACATCCTCGTGAAGCGCAGGAAGATGGTGGCGTCGACGCCCACGTAGCCCACCATCTCGGCCTCGGTCGTCTTCCACAGCGGCGTGACCCACGACCACAGCTTCTTGCCTATCGGGGGCGGCGCGTGCTTCTCGTCGGCGTGCTTGAGGCGCGGGGCGTAGACGGTCTGGTTGTAGGGTCGGAGCAGGGAGAAGAGGATCGCGATGACGGCGGTGAAGCCGAGCGAGGAGCCGAGGGCGAACCATATCGACGTTTGTTGGAGCTGCGGAGCGGAGGTTAGGCGGTTCTGTGATGTTGGGGAGTTCGCTTGGGAGTGGGCGTGTGCTCACCTGTCCGGAAAAGGGATCCTGGAGGAGGTCTAGGAGCTCCTCGCCGGCGTCGAGCTCCTGCCGCTTCAGCAGCGTGTATAGTTTCTCCATGGGCGCGGGTCCAGGCGCCCCGAAGGCGACGGTGAGGTTCAGCACGAGGTTCAGGTCGGTTGGTGTCACCGAGCGGGCGCAGCCAGCTGGACACTAGACACGGAGGCAAGGGTCGAGGCAGTGAAACTTCGTGTCGGGCGCTATAGCATGCCCTTAGTTGAGGCTCGCGGGATCGGAGTTTGTGTAGCCAGTGACCGAAACGAAGGTCACGAGAGCGACTCGGTGTTGAAACAGACGAACGAGGAGGGACAGTAATCTGGAAAGAATATAATCGCTCTATCGCTCAGAGATGCCAACAGATGAAAAACGAACGAAACACTTCAAGGAAGCAAAGAATGGGACTCTGTTAAACGACAGACGGCGGGCCAGGGCGGGAAGAGCTCGGGCCTGGGGAAAGCAGAGATGCGAAAATTCTTAGCGTCTCACTATTATTATAAGGCTACTCCGCGGAGAGTCCAGGGGTGGGGAGGGGGGGGAAAGGATACGAAGCAAAACAGGAGGAGCCAAGAGACGCAGGATAAGCTACGGGTATATACCTGCAACGACCCCTGTCCCCCTTTAGCCCAGGGCGCTGGGACCGGCGGGGACCGCTGTGGCGGCAGATTGTCCCGAAGTGATCGTGTCCGGTGGGGACCGGGTTTCCAAATAATGCTACGGTGGGTACGCACTAAAAAGGGCTTGGTGCAAGTACCGAGAGGCGTCGGAGGCTAGCGCAGCGGGCACCAGGACCTGGGTTCTGGGCTTTTGGGCGTGAACACGAGCTGGGCATCTCGAGGACATGGGGAGTTCGTCCGTTGTTGACGTCGTCCCAAGTTGGGAGGCCTGTGCCTGTTTCCACGGCTGGAAGTTCTGGAAATCCATACGCTTGTGCAATGGGAGCTGCATACTCGTACAGATACAGATACGATGCATACATTTAAGTACATGTACTGCGTTGTCCACTGACACTTCAAGAAGCACCGCGGAAGTCAAGCCGGCGGGTGACGGGGAGGCCCCGCGACACACTTGGCCCTTCGGCCGGCCCGACAGATGCATCACTTGTCACTTCCATCAGTCACCGAAACAGAATGTCTCTCAACGTCCCGTGCCCTGCGTCCATGTCCCGCCACCCCCTCACCACGATCGCCGACCGCTCCACCGGGAGACGTCACTCCCCTCGCCAAGGGCCAAGGGCGGCCTCCAGCACCACGACGGAAGCCCCCGCAAACTCGGTACTCCAGCATGACGAGCCATCAGAAGGGCCTCCTCGGAGCATTTCACCTTTCCTCGATGGCCTGCGGCCCCACAACCGCCAACCCGCCAACTCTCAACACGGGGTGGCTATGCTAAATTTAGGCATTAACCGTGGTACCCCGAAGTACCCAAGTACCTCTCCTCACCACATGCAGCCGAAGAAAAAAAATGTGCACCTTCCCCTGGGGCGGCGGCCGGTGGGGCGGCGCCTTTCCCGATTTGGTAGTTTGTCTTGGGTCCGATTCGCTAGGGTGTCGTCGCAGGGGGGGCCGAATACGAAGTCTGTCGCCTCCGCGCTCGGGCGGATCGCGCCATCCCCGGCGGGAGAGGCAAGTGAGCGGACTCTAACCCTGCCCGCCCTGGCACGGTCGTCGGCTGGCAGGGCTGACCAGGACGGGGGCCAAGGTGAGGACGGACACGGCGGGATCATGGGGGGGATTTGACCCCGGAAGCGACGTTGCATTCGCGTCCTGCCGAGTAGGACTTTCGTGCTCATGCTGCGGATAGAGAGAGATCCATGCTCAGCAGCTGCCCCGTTCACAATCTTGATTCCCTGCGGGCAGACACGAGCCCACCTTCTTGCTCGATCCCTCACCACCCCAAATAGCACTTCGGAGATTCCCCCCCCCCTCCGATGAGCTGCCACTACTACAACGACGTAGCATAGTACCATATCCACGATAACCATACACGAGACGCTACCACTCTAGCCCGAAACAAAAATAGACGCCATGCCAATACCATGCCAGCACCAGCACCAGCACCGACCGACGGCAGCCCAAGCTCGCCTGCCCCTTGCAGCACGCGAGTCCCGCCCAACTAAATTAGCTCGGCCTTCCGCATCGCGGCTCGTCCTCCCGGGGTCGACGAGGATCCCGAATGACCCGCCGACGTGTGCCGCGCGTTCACTGCCCCCTTTTTTCTCTGGGGAACCCACGCGATCAAGCTCGCTTCCCTGCAGGTACAACGTAGGGTCGATGTCAAGATCGATGATGGGTTGAGGGGGAGTCTGGGCCCGTGTTGCGGGCCTCCTTGAGTGGCTGTGCTCGGGCGCTCCGCTCCGCTGTCTATGACATCAACGAACCGTGAGCTTGAATCCAACGACGCTATTCCCACGAAATACCCGTTGCCCTGCTTCCAGTCCCCCGGCGTTTCTCCCAGTCCCCGCCCGCCATCTGCCCATCATCATGCTCAAGACATTGCCGGAAGCCGCAAGCCCCACAATTCTTACAAGCCCCTTGCATCTCCCACTTCACCACTTCGCTAGGGCGTTTATTAGCGAGGTCACTACGTATACCATGGTTTCAGACCACATTTAGAGTCCCCCAGCGGTCCACGTCCTTAATAGCCAAGGCGCCGCCAGGTTTGACGCCTCCCGCGATGCCCGCGGGGAGGCGGCCCACATCATCTGGTGCCTTTTTTTCATCTTTTTTTTTTCATGCTGGCAGTCGGTGACACGTGGCAGGCGTGTGAGTGCTCCTTGCACATGGAGGAGGATTCAATGCTTCTGTCAGTACATAATGCTTTCTGCCCCCTTTGAGACCTTGTCGCATGGTCTTTCTTGACATTTTGTTTGCCTCGTAGCAAGGAGCCGCCCACGTACAGTTTATATGCTGTGCTCGAGCCGGGCGATATCTTCCGACCTTTTTTTATAGCTACAGGGTTCCGAAGGAGCCATCAGGCCCGGATGGGTGCAGGGCATCTCGCAACTATCGTCGCCTGGGTTGATATGAAAGCTCCTACTAATAGGAACAAGCACCTGTGTCTTTCAAAAAAAAACGCACATCAATCTCCTTTGAGGACAAGAGGACAGGGTAATGAACCACATTGATGTATTTGGGGGAAGAATCTTGTCAGCACGAAGGCAAGACACTATCCACCCCAGAAGCCCCCATTTTGAAGACGTGAAATCCCGAATCGCCAATCCAGACCAGAAGCCAAACATGAGAAGCCAGCTATACAAAAGAGATCCGTGAGACCCTTTCATCATCCAATTCCAATGCTACAATTGACTTGTTTTTTTCCCTATTTCTGATATACTTATCTTGCAACAAACTCACGAGCGAGCCACTCAACTCTCAGTGAGCCCCTGGCTTCGAGTCCTCCGAGCGGTCTTTCCAACGGGCGCCGGCTCCCTCTTGTTCTTCGCCTTGGATCCCCGGCGCCCCGTCCCGCCGTTTGTCGTCGGCGCACCCTCCGTCTTCTTCGCCTTCTTGCCCGCCGGCTCCTCCGCGGCGCCGCCGTTGGTCACGGCGGCTGCGCTCCGCTTGTCACCAGCCTCCTTGGACTCCTCCTCCTCCTCCTTCTCCTCGTCAGCGGGCCCATTGGCCTCCGGCTCCTCTTTCTCCTCCGTCTCCTCCTTTTCCTCAGACCCCTCTCCAGATGCCTCCTTCTTCTCCTCCTCCTTCTCCCCCATCGCCTCCTCAACCGTCTTCGTCACAGGCGGCTTCTCCCCCTTCCCCTCCACCGCCTCAACCTCTGACCCGCCCACGGGCGACTTCTCCTTCAGCTCCTTGTCCGCTGCAATCTTGTGCGCATCGTCCTCCGAGGGGTCCGTCTTGGGCGCGGGTGTCTCGGAGAGCGCGGACTGGATCTTGGACTCGCTGACGGGGCCCGACGTCGAGACGGGGACGCCCTCCTCGGGCTTCTCGCCCAGGACCGTCTCCTTGGGAGCGTCGTGCTTCTCGTCCGCGGGGGGGACGATGGAACTGGGGGCTGCTGAAAGGCGGGTGTTAGCGCATCGTGGTCTGGCTTTTCGCACGGTGGTGTGCTGGGGAGAGCCCCGAGGGTCCGCCGTGATCAGCCGCCCGCGAACGCCATGATGAAGCCATCACAGGCCCATCAGTGTCAATTGAAATCGCAGCAGCTTCATCTCGATAGCAGACACATCAAGGACGAAGAAGGCGTGTCTTGGGTTGATAATCACCTTGTTCGTCGGCCATTGCGAATGACGTAACGGAGAGGGAGCTTCAGCGCCGCACTGTGCCGGATGCGACTCGAGAAAGAAGTCTAGAAAAGAAAGAGAGTTCTTGCAGGGTATCCCTGGTATCGAAAATGGACAATTCGGACGCGATTTATGGATGCGCGTTGGATGGTTTCGAGATGGTTTCGAGATGGGAGGTTTAGGTGTTGCAGGTGCTTGGGAAAGCTAAGAGGGGAGAGAGGGGGAGAGGCAAAGGTTTGGTGTAAGAAGCGGACGAGGTCAAGTGCCGTATCTCCCAGAATAACAAGGCGGTGGCACAAAAGCTTGCTGGGGATACAGGGAAAGGCTGGGGTACTGGGGCAGAGGGCGAGTGCAAGAGAAAAAAAGAGGAGCTGGTCCTCGGGCGAAGAGCTCTCCTCCACTCCTAGCCCCGGAGCTTGGGGGGAGAGCGTAACGCAACCCCATCCTGGGGGCGCTTGCGGACACTCGTACAACTCTCAGGTGACGGCAAGTAGCGGCACTCCTGGGCGTGACATACTCTGCGCTTGTGTCATAGGGGCGTCAGAAGTACCGGGGCGAACTCCGATGTGCCGGGGGAAGCATGAGGTAATGTACCTGCCGCGCATCCTGGATCTCGCCTGGAGACCGGTCGGGGGCTCGGGGCGCTTTGTCAGATGCATGGGTGAGAGGGGTTTGTTCCAGCTAGTTTCACCACGGTGGTTACGCAAGATCGGCGGGATTCCCTCAGACATGACGACACGTGAGCTCGCCAGGTGCGTTCGCCAGGAATATGCCGAATTTCACTTTCACTGATAAACGGAATCTAGGTTCTCCTGCGAGTTAACTTTCCTGAAAGAACAGCTGCTGAGTGTGTCGAGGGAGACCGGCGAAAGGGCCGGCAGGCGGTGCTCATGCGCGTTCATGTACGTACCCCGTACTCTGTACTGTCATTCCAGTGCTTTCGATCTGTGGCTGAGTGTGGAGCCCTGGCTGAGTTCTCTGGTTGGTGCGCCCACCGATCCAGCGTTCATCCGGCTGCAAGACCCCGCTGGCTTCTAGCCACGGAACCAAGCTGCTTACGTTGCTACTGAGAGCCACTCGATACGTCTTTATATATGGAGTAATCGAATAAGTTCGTATAGACAGTATACAGTATATAACGTCGTAGACTAACGGGAAAACGACCTCGTCGCGCGAGCCTCCTAAGCAGTTCTCCAGCGCTCAGAGGCGTAAGTCTCCGCTCGATAAGTCTTGCAACCGAGACAGAGAGCCGCGACTAGGAGAAGCGGGCACGGTCACGCTGCCCTAATCAGATAACGAGGACGGTGATCCCAAGCTCGACGATGTCGGCACTCCTCCTCCCTTGAGATTAATGCGTCTGGCATATTAGGAAGCCCTCACGTTGGCCGCACGGCAAGTCACAGTAAGTCGTCAATCTCGAGTCGGCACACGGCTAGGTTGGCTAATGACTTCTTCTCAGAGGAGAGCTTCTACAGATGCGGCTTATGATGTTAACAGTGACCGTAGATCAAAACGGGCCAGCCAAGTAGATTCACCCTGCATACGACGGCCTATATCTTCACCTATAGCGCAGCCTAATTTTCTGTTGGTTTCTCACCGGCTTAGCTCGGGTATCCCGACTTGACAGTGTCATACGGATAAAGTCGGAGTAATAGGCAGGGGATATAGCGGAAACGTCCAACACGTAATGTAACACTCCTATATGGCTTCTGTGTCCACGGCGTGGATCTCCGCTAAGTTCCGGCAACCGCGGGGGCTAGGGCTTTCCATCGAGTTGGCAACTAAGCATAGGGAGATAGAGATCCAACTACACCTCTCTAGCATCGACTGGATTAGGATATTATTGGCATTGACTATAGACAGACTAACATGTTCGCAGGGAATGATAAAGATTATTACCCGCCACAAAAGCGCCGCAAGGCATCGTCAACTTCTTGTCGCTATTCATCTGATTCGTATGAAGAAGACTGGTTGCCGATACTATCCAGGCGAAATCCGAAGAGTGACCGCTCTAGAATATATCTCCAAGGCGCGTGACGGAGAACGGCAGGAGGGCAGTTTTTTAACTTGAATACAAGTAGGACTTGTATCCTATACACCAAAGGGTATACCGGGCAGGGCACCTCATCAACTAACATAGTTCGGATCTAGACCTCCTCGCGCGGAGGAGAACGAGAGCTTCAGGGCAAATGTTGAATTTATTGTGTAAATGCCTGCCAGCAGTGCAGCGTGTGCTATACAAAGAATGAATGAACAGATGGAAGTGAAAAGTAAAGAAAGGCCCTTCTTCCTTGCAACAAAGCTACAAGGATAGGGAACGGCGCAACAGCCTCTGCGGAGGCACAATCCCACTGCAGCTCCTCAGATAGTGTCTTCGGCGCTGAAAAAGCCTCCACGCCGCTTGCACTTTTAAAGTCCTCAGGACGAGATGGACCGGATATCCTCGTGCGCGTTGATGGCGAGCTGTCGGGCATACTCGTTGAACCAGCTACCGGCGATGGGGGCGCCCTCCATGCCACACTCGCCGTCGCTCTCGCCTCCGAGCTTGACCCAGACAATGCTATCAACATTGTCGTTGTCGGTCTCGGTGGTCGGGGGCTGGCCGAAGCCGGCCTCGACGTTGCACCATTCCTCGCCAGCGTTGGAGAGGGCGACGCGGCTCTGGTCCACGATGAAGCGCCCGGGGAGCCCCTGGGCCTCGACGGCCGGGGCCAGGGAGCTGACGTAGCTGCTCTCGCTGAGGGAGCCGCTGTCTGAGCTGCCGGCGGAGAAGGGGATGTAGTTGGAGACGTTGGTAGCGAAGCCGCGGATCCTCGCGCCATTGCCGGCCTTCGAAACGATGTCGGCGAACTCGGCGGCGGCTGGGGTCAGGCGTTAGTTGCTGTCTATGAGGATTAGAGTTGAATGACTTACCACTCTCGATGTGCTGCTCAGATCCCAGCCAGCCCCCGTTAGAAGCATCGATGTACAAGTGGACATGGTCTGCTTGGAGCTGTTGGATGGCATACGCGATAGCCTCCCGGTGGGGCTCGGCGGCATTGGCGCAGATCTCCATGTCCTGGCCAGTAACCATGTTGCCAACCGCATCGGGCTCCAAAACGATGCTGAATTGGAGGTCATCCGCCTCCAAAACCTTCTCGGCAAAGGGGCCGACATACTCGTCCATGTAGCGCTCAAGGCCACCGTCGGCTAGGCTCAGCTCGCCCGAGCTCTCGCCGGCGCTGCAGTCCCGGTCGGGCAAGTCGTAGAGCACGAGGCCGACGATCTGCTCCTCGCCGGTCTCGTCCTGGGCGGAACGCGCACCCTCGATAGCCGCGTCGATGTCACTCAGAAGACCGATGTTGGAGACCCAGACGAAAGTGCCGACTTGCTCCTGAACGAACTGGACCTTGCCGGCATTCTCCTCGTCGTTATCGTCCAAGAATGACTGCCTCGTCACTTCAAGGGACTCGGAGTAGCCGGTGTTGACGTAGAGCTGGCGGCCCTCAAAGGGGTTGGGGTAGCTGTCGGAGTCGGCCTGGCGGGAAGAGAGGTGAGACCGGGCCAAGGCGAGGTCGGCAACCACCAGGGGTGCGAAGACTGAAAGAGCTGAGCGCATTTTGACAATAAGGACAGAAGAGCGAAAAGTTGAAGAGAGCGAAGAGTTGAAGAGAAGCGAAGAATGAAATGAGCTTGGCGTGGACTGTCACGGAAAGGAAGTGTTTATCAAAGCCCTGATTGGAACTTGAGAGGTAGGCGGCATCGTCTCTATATATACTCATCAGCTTCACTCGATACAGTATATGAATCGACTCAATCACAAGTCGGATCGTCGTTCACGGTCTTCCCTTGAGGCAATCCCGTAGTGAGCGGATTTAAGAGAGTAAACCCCGGCGTGTATCCCCGGAGACAGGTCCGTCTAACCACCGACAACGCGTAATATTCACCTCTATCTTTAAATTGAGGGTCATGACCGAGATCCATCTCGATACACTAGCTTCTGCTGATCTGCGGATGTCAGGGCCGTCAACGATGGTGTTGTGGTCGGACCGCGGGGATGATGGAGCTGAATGACATTGATATCCTTGTTTGCCCCGCAAGCCTCGATCCTATTATACCGCGGTAAGGCCGGCCCTGGAGATGACAGAGGCGGCGCGGATGGGGATGACAAGGGTAAGGATTGCTGAGCCTGGGTCTTTCTTGGACGGGGTGGTAGTCTTCGGAGGCGTCGGCTCTGATGCCGACGAGTGCCGTCCGCGATCTCCCCGAGAGAGACAGGGAGATGTTAGATGAAGCCCCGTAGATGGGCCGGTCGGGCCTTCGCTCTGACCAGATAGAACACTCACAGACCAAGGCAAGGGCAAGCTTCTCTACCCTCGTTCTAGCCATTGTAGGAGGACACCACATCCACATCCACTGGGAGACAGACGTAAGATTTGGCCGAGACGGCATATCCTTCCGGCGATCTACTTCAAAAGCATCTATACTCGGGTGGACTGGACAAAAGTGGGTCTAGTCGACGCCGGATACTGTGCCGTCAACGTCCGCGTTACACCCGGCAGTGGCTGCCTTCCCCGCAGATGTGGCACCAATCTCTACCGAGTATGTCTCGCCGCCTCCTTTCACGATCTGCTCGTGTCAAACTACTACCGAGGGGCCCCGCACTAGGAATGAGGTACGTAATGCGGGTTATATGCAGGGGGGCCGCTTCAGGACCGAGCAGCATGCAAGTGAACTGAACGTCCCTTTCTCGCTCACCAGAGAGCTCCGGTATGCCCCGTTAATCAATTGCTTGTAGGGTTCAGCTCCAGAGGAGCTTAGTCCCCGAAAAGTCGATCCAGACGTCCCCGTCCCCTCCTACCCCTTTCCGGTGTAAAGGACCATCCAGCAGTAAAGAGGACTGGTGGCCCCAACGTTCATGAAGAGACATGGCTGAAGAGCCTCATTGCTCGGGCCGGGATCAGATATTCAGATTGCAGAATGCAGATCGCGGGCCAGTGTCGGATCGGCGTAGAACAACTAAAGCCCCGACGGCCCGACAACCGCACAAAATAGTCGGGGGTGTCGGCGGTAGTATCGCCGACCTTCTCGCGCGAACGCCGCCTCCCCGCTCCGAGCCCCGCTTTGTTCCCGCTTTCCCAGGTCCCGTTGTGGAGGGTTAGAGCCGACCCTGGACGCGGGCCAAACACCCGAGAACCTGGTTCACAACGTCCCAGCGTATCGGCCCTTTTCCCATGAGGGCACTAGCGCAGCGGCTCGTGGCCATAGCACGGACGGGGATCTCTTCTCCGCACTGCCCCGTATTTGCCTAGCCGGTGATGCAAGGCAGGCTCAAAGCCCATCGTCCATCTCCATCAGCTCCACCTCCATTCACGTCCATCGTCACATGTCCTTGAAGACGATGCGGCCGCGAATGCGCCGCGGCCCGGAGGTCCGCTGGCTTCACTTTCCCATGCCCGGCTTTCCTCGTTCAGCTGTGTGAATGTAAGCTCCTGGGCACTCGACTCCGCTGATCTGTGGAGAGGGCACCCGGCGGCCCGCGATAGGCCGGTTTTGGGTACCATCTTGAACATGAGATGACGAAGGGGATGAAGTGGGCTCAGTGGTCCATAGACGCTCCTAGCAGACGGCCATCTTCCATCCGCCAATTCCGCCCGGGGCTCCGAGAAACCAGGGAGGGATGGTTATACCCTGGTATAGCCTGTGTAAAATCGAAGTGGCTATGGAATCAGGAGCTGGCGTTCATATTCGTAGCTTGAAACCCAACATGGACACCTCCGTCAGCCGGCCCTCGCTAGCTGTGGCAGGCATGTTCAATGCGGGGGAAGCAGCCGACACGGGCAAATGCCGACAGGTGGTCAGGTGACAAATTGCCGCTTGGAAAGATGGCGAATCCATTCGCTTAGTCAACACGTCGCAGGCCAATTCAGGAGTCGCGAGAGCTCGGAACCGACCACGTCGCGCCGGCCAGGGGAAAGACCAACGAAACGATATCCAACTTCTCGACGCTCCTTTCCTCAACTTCCAAACCCCACGACGCGACGCGCTCTCGCAAGGCCCAACGGCCTCGTCGATAATTCACAATGGCGAAGAACAAGTACTCCGTGATTCTCCCGACCTACAATGAGCGGCGCAACCTGCCCATCGTCGCCTGGCTCCTGAACAGGACGTTCTCGGAGAAGTACGTTGGCTCCATTCCGCCGCCCCTCATCTTCCAATATCCCGATTCAATCTGGTGGGAAAATGGTGAATTTGGCTGACTTCTGGTCCTGTAGCAACCTCGACTGGGAACTCATCATCGTAGACGACGGCTCCCCCGACGGCACCCAGACGGTCGCAAAGCAGCTCGAGGAGGCCTACAAGCCGCACATCATCCTCAAGACGCGTGCCGGAAAGCTCGGCCTCGGTACCGCCTACGTGCACGGCCTGCAGTTCGTGACGGGCAACTTCGTCATCATCATGGATGCCGACTTCAGTCACCACCCCAAGTTCATCCCGCAGATGGTCGCGCGGCAAAAGGAGGGCGACTACGATATTGTGACGGGGACGCGGTACGCGGGCGACGGCGGGGTGTTCGGGTGGGACCTGAAGCGGAAGCTGGTGAGCCGCGGGGCGAACCTTTTCGCGGACACGGTGCTGAGGCCTGGTGTCAGTGACCTGACGGGGAGCTTCAGGCTGTATAAGAAGGCGGTGCTGGAGAAGGTTATTTCGAGTACGGAGAGTAAGGGGTACTCGTTCCAGATGGAGATGATGGTCAGGGCCAAGGCCATGGGGTGCACCGTTGCCGAGGTGCCCATCAGCTTCGTGGACAGGCTGTACGGGGAGAGCAAGCTGGGTGGCGACGAGATTGTCGGGTACCTGAAGGGCGTCTTCAGCCTGTGGCTGAAGGTTTGAAGGTTGTCTCTTATCTTTTCTCTTTGCGTGGGTGAGCTGGTGGAATAGGGAGGGTTGGCGTTGGAGAATAGGGAAGGATCCCACACCGAATTAATAAGGTATACTGCGGTCTGTTACTGTACAATACAATATCATTTCTCGTTTTGAAGGGGCTGGCATGGTCTGCCGCCCAGTTGCTCTTGAGACCGTGAGCAAGACATGTACTCAGGAAAGCGCCCGTGAACCCCAGTAATCTTAGAGGCTAGGTGGCTGGGAAACGCACCCTCGACCTCTCATAGCAGGTGCCCATGTATGCGATATTGAAAGCAACAACACTCCGGTCCTGGCCAACTCGGACTTCCAGGCTCTCTTACACGCTGTCTCGCCTGTGATATCGACCAGTGCTTAGGTAAGCCAACTGTACTTTAGCGGGGAGCTTCACTTCGCCGCAAGCTCGCGACCCGGAACAACACCACCACGCAGCCTGAACAACCTCAAAATGCCCTCCCGCGGTGGCAGGTCTTCGTCCCACTCCTGGGGCCGCCTCCGGGCCCCCGACCTCGACCCGCTAGATAGCATGGGCCTGCCATCAAAAGGAGACAACAGGTCCGTCTCTTCCCCCGGCGCTGGAGATCCGAGCTTCGCAGACCCCTGTTCTGCCGGAGCTTCTCCAGCCAACTACCGGGACCTGCTAACATATTTTTGGCAGACTCCTGGACTTCAAGACGCAGGAGCGGTATTATACCAAGATTGTGGAGCGGTATATGACGTTTTGCTCCGACTCGGGCGAGGGCGATGAACTACTACGGCGCTTCGCGTCGCTGAACCTCGAGGGCGGGGGTGGGCCCGCGGGGCAGGACCCATCATCCGCCGCCGCGCGCGGCACAAGGGCCCTCTCCACGGTTATGATGGCGCTCCGGAAGTTGCGCGAGGGCATCGTTGCCTCCGGCCGCGCCGACGACTTCGCAGTGCAGTCCTACCTCTTCTGCATCCGGCTCAGCGTCCTCGTCAAGCACCCAGAGTCCTACCACCCCGCGATCCTGCACCTCCTCCGCAATATCCACCCCATGCACCCCCTCACAGCCCTCGAGGCGCACGAGGTGGGCGCGTACCTCGTCCTCGACGCGGCGTGCAGAAGAGGCGACCTCGCCGAGGCGTTCACGCTGCGCCGGAGACACGGGGTGCGGGACGGGAAGGTGGACGCCGTGCTGAGAGCGCTGGCGCATGATAATTACGTTGCGTTCCGGAAAGTGAAGGGCGCGGTGGATGGGCATAGGGCTAGTCTAATGGAGACAGCGGAGCGGGATATGAGGGTGCATACGCTCAAGTGCTTTGGAAGGTCGTATCTGTCAGTGGATAGAGGGTTCTTGGAGAGGTGGACTGCGACGGGGTGGGAGGTGCTCAAGGCGAGGGATGGGGTTGGGTGGGAGCTTGATGGGGAGAAGGTTGTTATCAGGAGGGTGAAGGGGCGGTGAGGACGTGTTTGGTTTAGATACCCGCTGGGTTTGCGTTGTGCCGTGGCTGTGACTGGCGTTCCAGGCTGTTGGTAAGCGGGCGTGTTTAGAGCATAGGCTACTTGGAGTTTACGGAGTAAAATGCAGCTACCTTGAAGCGAGTCCTTTGCCTAGAGCTGATAACTCACACCGGTGAAGCTTTATCCGAGTGCCGGAATGGAGGACATGCAGGGCTGCAAGGAACACGAAAGTCCAAATGGTACTAGGCCCATGCCGAGTGAAAAGAGAAAGAACAGGCGTCCGACGCCAACTGTTCATGCCAGGCTCGAGAAGATCTTTCTTCCGACTGACGTCAAGCCGCAGCAGAAACAGCGTCGTCGTGAAATCCCTGGAATCAGAAGGCGTGGGTACGCACTTGAGCGGGCCCAGCCGAGCATTCCAAGCAGTCATCGGCAGGCCCCTGGATGCAAGGGCGGGAGATCTTGCATATGCAGGGCGAGTTGGCGGCCGAATGTAGCTCGAGGCGAAAATCCCTGGTGAGGCTTGAGTTGTCAGGGCTTGGTGTCTGAATGGAGGCGAAGCGTGTGTCCATTCATCTTTAACCATGAACTCTAGACGGTTTGGTGCACTTTGGCCATCATTCATGCTTCCTTTGCAGGGCTCTCAAGCGTCCACGAAGCTACAGCCTCATAAAACAAGGGCCTTGCATGTCCGCTTTTATTATCTGGTGTCTAGACGGTGCTACCTGACGGACGTCACCATACGGCCGTGTACTAAGGGTAAGAACGGCGCAAGGATTCAGCCGTAGAAGTCGTCGGCTGTGTAACCCTCTAGTCGGTAACTCTGAGAAATGAGAGATATTGGTCTTTCAAGGAATGTGATTCCGAGATGTTGTTGGCGGATAGGCGCATGAGAAGGCGCTTTCCATTGCACATGACAATGAATTCGGTTTCGGTGTCTCGGTCGCTGAGGATAAACTCAGTGACAGTATACATGGCCTTGCCATCTCCAACCCGCGGGCCGATTTCCGTGGTGGGTTCATGATATGCATCACCATCATCAGCTTTGGACCATTTTGGGATCCGAGGCGATAGCTGTGCCTCCATTCCCGGACTATGGGGTCCTTTGGAGAATATCTAAGGCGGGAGGATTTCAGGCCCGCCTGAGCCTCCTGTCGCGACAAATGAGATCCAACGAAGGAAAGAGAGGGAGGGCCGCCCTGCGTCAAGCACAGGACTCTCTCACCATGATTGGCTCACCCCGTCACATGGTCACCTCTGCTGCATCAAGCCCTCGGAATCACTGATTGGATTGGTGTGTGACGGCGTTCCGTGTGGTGTTCCAGGACATGCACCTGCCTCGATGCGAATTCCATGCGAGAAAACAAGTTCCATTTAAGCCCCTCACCTCGCTGCGTTGCGCCTTCCGTCTCAGACTGCCCAGTCATGATGGGTCGCCCCTGCTGTGCTGCGGCTGCTGCATGTCTCCCTACCCCGCATGTCATGGAACTTGACTTGGAGGAACGAACCATGAAAACCCGGTGACCAGTTGACCGTTCTGCAAGTATTCTCGCTCATGCGAAACAACGTCGCTCCGAACCCCTTTTCGGACCTTGACTCCAATCTCGGACAGGAGAAGCATTCAACCCACTGCGCGATCACGAAATCCTGGCTTCTATCGTTCGATGACTTACACGCCACGCACGACGACCCCTTTCGTGCCTACGAGACACCGAGAAAAAGGCGCTTCTCCGGCTTTTTGGGAAACTCTCTTCAATGACACATGGACTGTTTCTCTACCGAGTTTACATTCACACGTCCTATAGGTCAGCTCATCTGAGCGGCTCCGAAGGACACTTCCGCCCTGGACAGCCATTTCTCTCGAGCGCGCTTCAACATTCAACCATCTATTCCGCACCTTTTTCTTTTTATCCATCTTAGAATCTACGTCCACGCTTCGGTGCCTCGTCAAGCTTCCTCTTCATCAGCGCTTCCGGCGACGTCTTTTTTTTTTTTTTATCGAGCATTAAAACGACGCATCGTTAGGTGATATAGCTCAAACTACATCTGCCATGATGTCGAATCCGACAAAAAGCCCTTCCACCCGGGCCTTCGATACCAAGAACCTCCGGCAAGGTCTGGCCACAGCCATTTCTACTCCACATGCCGACGAAGGGGCCTCAAAATTCCACATTACTCTTGAAGGCTTAGATGATGGACTCTTGACCATAACGGCGAGACTTCGGCCTGGCGCGCGCGCACGGAGTGTTGAGCGTGCGGTGCGAAGATATCTTGGCTCCGATATCCATGAGAGCGATGCTATTCATATATACAGGGCTGGAGAGACCCTTCGAGCCGACGACCGCCTAGACAACGACTCTCAGCTGCTCCATTACCGCATCTTTCCCTCCATGAATGCAGACCCTCCCCCCGCAGGAGTCCCCTCTACACACGGAGGCCAAAATATTGACGAGCACCCCAGCATAACGCGTCCACTCCCGCGCTCACTTTTCGAAGAGTGCGTTACCGTGGCGCGGGTGAGGGACACTTGCGCTAGCGTGATCGGTATAACAGATCCAAGGACCGTCATCGTGTCCCTGGTGGGAGGTCTGAGGGTGGGCCCTTTAGAAGGAAACAGTTGGGAGCTTGACAAGATCGCGAGATGGCGAAGCCGAGATATCGTGTTCTCAACCTGTCACCGGAGTTCCTACCTTGTCATTCGCGGATATGGCAAGGAATATCTATTTCAGATGTCGTGCGACGCCGGGGACGGTGTAAGCGCCAGGGCCATCAAGCAGTGGCTGAAAGACAGGGTGGTCCGACATGTGCATCCAACGCTAGAAACCCGAACCTCAGTCACCCCTGAGGACATCGACCTCCTTATGGACGGGAAGTTTGTCCCCAGTCACACTCCCTTGGTTCCATGGAAGAAGGCGCTCCAGTTTAGTCTTTCTCCCGACGTGGAGGAGATCTTCTCTGCGGAAGAAGAATGGCTAGATTCAACCTTCGAATGCAGCGTGTGCGGGGAACGGTCGCTGGACAAGGCACCTCGGCTCAGTGAGGGTTGCACTCATGAGAGGAGTGTCTGCACGCCCTGTGTCGGCAAATGGGTGTCGACACATCTTACTGAGGACGGCTGGGATAAGGCCAGGTGCCCTCTTTGCTCCCACCCTCTCACTTATCATGAGATTAAACCCTATGTCACCAAGAAGGTGTTTGCAAGGTACCGCCCTGATAACTGGCCTCGGCGGACCTGTTTGTGCAGCTAACCCTTGCCCAGGTACGAGATGCTCGCGACAAAGGCTGCGCTGGGGAGCATCCCCAACTTCTACTGGTGTCTCGAAAATGGCTGTGGCTCGGGCCAGATCCACGAGCCATGTAAGGGGAATCCGGTGTGTCCGGATACCCTTCTCGTCTGCCACGCATGCAACGGGCGCCAATGCACTCGGCACACAGTGAAGTGGCATGAAGGCATGACCTGCGAGGAGTACGAAAGAAGGGGGTCGCCAAAGCTCAAGCAAGAGAGGGCATCGAAGTTGGTGATCGACGAGATATCGAAGCCGTGTCCGCGGTGCCATCGAAGCATCAGCAAGTACGTCGGCTGTAACCACATCACCTGTAAGCTTTGAACCCCATCGACTGCTTGCTCTCGACCGCCGGTTGGTGACCTGAGACTCTTCCCATGAGTGTGCATGTCCAGTTGGAGACATATTGCTGATGCTGCTTGTAACATAGGCGTTTGCGGACATGAGTGGTGTTACCAATGCTTGGCTTCCTGGACTCAATCCGCGAGGACCAACATTCCTTATTGCGAACACCGCCCCTCGTGCCCCGAGCGGAACGCCAACCCATTTGTCGGGCAAAGCCCCTATGAGCGGACCAATGTCCACCCACTCCATGACGCCTGGGGCATCCCGATTGATCCCTACAACGCCATGAGTCCTTATTTCCGACCCCTGCCTTATGCTTTTGATGGCCACGCACTCTATCAACCAGGGTACAACCCCGCTTCCGCCATGACCCCGGACCCCGGGTCTCCACACGGACGGTATGGCCCCGCATGGTTACCCCGTCCCGATCCGGAGTTTGGCCCCGCGTACGCTACAGAAAATGTAGCCTTTTCCAATGGCCTTCCTTCTCTCGAGCCCGCACCACCGTCCACGACCCCCGATGCGGTCGACCCGCGATACAGCATGCGTCCCAATCCCCTCCATTCAACAAGATCAATATTTGGCGGCCCTTCCCCTGCGCCGACGCCGGGCCGTCCACATGTTCGTCACCCCAGGGCAGCGGCACGTAGGGGACAGCGGTACTCGTCCAACTGGCAACCCCTGAACTCTAGGGAGCGGGAACGGCTTAGGGTCAACTCGCAATACCTGACGGATGAGACGGAACAGCTAGGGAGGACTCCTGTGGGCTACCAGCGCCCGTCTGTTGAGGTCGGAGGGCCGATTCGAGACTCAGGGGATTACCTTGATGGAGGTGGGTATGGAATTTGGGCTCCGGCAGAGGTCCAGAGACCGCATGTTCAGGTCCCGATGAGACCGGGGGGGTGAGGAGAGTGTAGAGAGGACCTGATAGGCCGGGGTTGGTGGTTAATCCGTGGATGTGTTTCACGGAGGGTTTGAAGCTTTACACTGGCGTCGCTTTTCTTGATCTTCAAGCCTGGAGTTTGGGTTTCTCGGGGGCAACTGGTATGTGTTGGTATGAGAAGGTGGCTTGTGGCGAAGGCGATTTCGATACAGCGACGTTGGGACAACATCTTCTGCCATGTTAGCGCAGGGCTTTGATCGCAAGCAGAGGATTTGACGGGAGTTGGCCTGGAGCCCGCGGGACGATGAGCGATCGGTGTAAGATCATCTTGGAAGGAATGTAGCGGAAATTAGTTGACAATTTGAACCGAGACTTGCAGATGAGACTAGCATGCGACGCGCTCGTTAGACAGCGTTGGAGCTCGATATACGCTGGGTGATATGTGATATATAATCTTTTCCAATGACTCCCGGGATTTGGACCTTGTGACCGTTTCTTGTATTGCTATGAGGTGAAAAGCCAAATTCGACACATCTTCGCGCCAGACTTGGCTGGTTGAGTGAAGGCTTCTTTCACATGGGAATATGACCGCGCTGGTGAAGCCGTCGTGGGTCCCGGAATTCCGGCCAGCTGTCGGATCCCGGTCACGGGATCCACACCTCCCCCCGCGTGCGGTTGTTCCTCGGCTCGGAAGTGCCTGCCATCTGGCCGATTCACCTGCCAACCAATGGCAACAATAACATACCTCGGCCGGATCCGCTGGGTCCCCTGCGCATGCAAGTCGATTGCGCCCAGCCACCTGGGCTGAACGCGACCAGGGGCCCCAACACCTGAACGAACCCCTCAACTCCAAACACATCGCTAAACTGCCCAACGACGAAATTCGAGCCCGGGCGGAGTGCACATACCGCACACCGATAATCGCTGCGACTTACACGGCGTATTAGACAGCTCCGCATCAGCCCCGCAAGCTCCGCAACGAAGCCGTCCGAGGCGGGACGGCGCATGCGACCATGTCCGACGGCAACGGAACCTCGCGCCGCAGGACCCTCCTCACCCACTGGGCGCCCCTAGCCGTGACCCTCGCCGTCGCGACCGCCGGCGTCGCGGCCTGGGCGTGGTACCAGCGGACCGAAGACGACGAGGACGACCACGACGGGCTAGACTATGGCGGGGGCCCAGACACAACCTCGCGCAGCGGGCCGGGTGCGCCGGCGCCTGGGGGTGACGATGCGCCGCCATCGTGGGGGGCTAGGGTGGCGGAGAGGCTGAGGCGGACGCCGAGCCCGCAGCAGGTGCTGGGGAGCGCGGGGAAGACGGTCGCGGCGGGGGTGGCGGCTTTTGGGACGGCGCTTACCTCGATTCGCGAGGAGGATAAGGCGGCGTTTGCGGACCATGAGACGTGGTCTGAGGAGGCGGATAAGTTGGACCGCGGGGGGAGTGCGGGGGTGGATGGGAGAGAGAGGAGGGCGATTGCGGTTGTTGTTTCGGCGGATACGAGCGTCGAGGAGGAGGGTGAGGAGGGGCTACATGCTGTGAGTGTTGCTTTGTTCCTGCGGTTTTCCTGCGCCATTCTTTGGTGTTTCTACGTGAGATGGGATGGCGTGGTGGGTGGAAGATAAGAAAGGCTCGCTAACGTGTCGCTGGTAGACTATCCTGTCGCATATCCCCAAACATGTGGACTTTGCGACGACGAAGCTGTATATCCTCATCTACGCGCCTGGTCTGAAGGAGGCCGACCAGGACGGTGAGCAGGACACGACGGGTAACAATCAGCCGCCACACTCCCTCGGCTCGTCATTTTCTAACATTGGCCATGACCAAGCCCAACCGGCCGAAGACTCCAAGAACCCCACGTAAGCCCCGTGCATCATCCCCTTGCCCACTGTGGCTGCCAACACTAACACGCTCTCAGCACGAACCAAACGACAGGAAACGCCGCCTTCAACGCCGTCAAGGCCGAGGCCCTCTCTCTCGTCGAGGACGAGGCCATGATCCTCCCGTTCACCTCGCGCAACGGCCACGTCTACATCCTGCGGCACCTCCAGCCCGAGGTCGTCTACCTGCAGGAGTCGCTCGCGGGCGACAACGGGTCGGCCGTCACGCAGATCCAGTCGTGGCTCCGGCACGACATCGTCCTCGTCGTGGGCGCCGAGAGCGGGCACGGGGGCCTCGCGGACAGCGAGTCAGAGGCCGAGACCAAGGAGAAGGATCAGAAGTGGTGGGAGAGGGAGGACAGGGTTGGGAGGGGGAGGGGCGTCGTGGTTGTTGATAGCATCAGGGTTCACGACGACTGGGCGAGGCGCGTGCAGAGGATCGAGTGAGCGGTGGGATGTGGTTGCTGGGTTTCTTGGGCGGTTTTCTTGTTGCGTTTTTGGGGGAGCTCTGGCCTGGCCTCGTTGTTTATATAATTTGGGGAGGCATGGCTGGATATTCTCTATGGGTTTTATATAGCGCGGCATCTAGTCGCTGGCTTGCGTGTATCGGCCTACTGACGCCTCTGTGTTGGGAATTTTACGTTTCTTTGTCCTCTTACACGAGGATCGTCGAGTGTGTTCGCATGCAGAGAAGACCATCGTCAGGACTCCACCAGATGCGGCCAGATGGCGAGGTCTATCAAATTCGAAATTTATATTATTCTCGCGACATATATACATCTGCTTCCCCCATACACAATATTCTCTTTGTTTCGTCGCCGATTGGGTTCGTGTTGGGAGCTGTAACTTTGCTCTTTATGGCATCACGTGACCGTCCGGAGCGACGCCCGACGCGAGCTTTGTCCGATCCGCTGGTAATTCCGGACATTCATGACTTCACTCGCCAACCCCACACATCAACCGCCATCAATCCCGCGCCTCTCGGCATCATACATGCATTTCTTACCATTGTTAGACAGGTAGCTCACCCACCCGCGACCGACACCTCACTTTCGGAACCTCCGTCCGCCGACAACCCCTCCGATTACCGCGCACCGCCCCAGCGAAGCCGCCCACGTCACACGCCCGCCCGAAACATCCATCTGATCCCTCAGAAGGCGCTCCCCGTCCGATGTTGTCGCTCTAGGGCCCCGGAACAGCCCTGCGAAACGACCAAACCGATCCGGGTAGCCCGACCGAACGCGTCCGCTAGCCCTGGCGAACCCCTCGTTTACCGACGCCATGGGGCCAGTCGCCACGGCTGCGCCGCACCCCGTGCCGGCGGGGAAAGCCAAGCGACCGATACCCCCCGGCATACAGACGAATGGTACGGGGGGACCCGCGCGGCCGTCGCCGTCGTCGTCGCCTTCTATGACCGCGAGTAACGCGCCGACCAGCGCGAAGCCGACCGTTAGTGCGGGCCCCACTCCCAATGGGACCGGGAGCCACCCCCCGCGACCGCAGAACCGCGCGCGCCGCGAGACGTCGGTGCAGCTCGGCCGCAACTCGAGGAATAGTGCGGGTCTGCGATCCGCGTCTGTCACCGCTGAGGCGATGGCCCGGCCAGTGAAGCCTCCAACCAGTATGTCGGGCCAGGAGACGTTGGTCTAGGCCCGCATTGATGCTAATCTACATGTGTAGGGAAAACCGCGCAGGAAATATTAAAGACATTCGTCGGCAACCCCCCCTCTCTCGTCATCCACCTACACACTACAAATTTCCGCTTCGACCAGCAGGACGGTGCATTCTCATACTCGTCGCCCATGAAGGTCTTTCTTGAGCATATTAAGAACAAGACCGTCCCTCACGAGCACGACCTGCTCCGAGACCTAGTCCAGTCTGGTGTCCCGTTTTACGATGGATGCCTTATTGTTCAAGTGCATGACCACAAGGCTGCCGTCCAGGCCAACAACACCCCCAAGCCCGCCGTCAGCGCGAACACGAATACCACCACCGTGTCCTCGATCCACAACTACAACCCCTATCTTACCCCATCCTCCGCAACCTATCCTAAAACCGAAACTCCTCCCGAGCCCGATGGAGATGCTAGCGCCGATGGCAAGTCGACTGAGAGTGCGTCGGAGGACAAGGAGAACATGCCTGCGCCATCATTACCTACCAACGCGAAGAGCCAGCCACCCCCGAAGCCTCGCGTATTCACCACTGTCCTTTTTCCGACGGCGCAGAGCCAACAAACGGATCTTCTCATCCTGGCTACCACGCCCCGCGCGGTAGCAGAGGGGAAGGACGATGCCGTCCCTCCGTCAACTCCGCTTACGACGGGTCCGCCGACGGCCTCGGCAAACATGCCACCACCGGCCAAGCGACAAAAACGAGAGAGCATGGAGATAGACGGCACCAACATCCACGCCCTAGAAGGCCAGATTCTGGTGGCTACCTACCCAGATATCGATTTGGAGCCCACGTTCAGCAAGGAGGAGACGATAGCGCGGCTCGAGCAGGGCGCGAAATCGCACCCCAGGCACTGCGAGCCGCCGCCGGAGCCCAAGGCGAGGAAGCGCACGGTCGCGGAGATGGCCGCGGACCAGGCTCTCATCGCCGACCAGGAGCGCTACATGCTCTTCAACGACGAGCGGCTCGGGTCCTCGGCCAACGGCGCTCAGGGCGCAGCGGCCGGCGGCGACGGAGACATACGCGGCGGGGGCGCGGCGTTCGAGCCGAGGTTCGAGCGGCTCCAGGTCATCATGGACATCAAGCGGCAGCACGCGGAGAAGAAGGAGAAGGAGCGGATCCAGCAGGCGGAGAACCAGAAGCGGCTGGAGGCGCAGAGGCAGCAGCAGCAGATACAGGAGCAGCACGCCGCGGCCCAGCGGCACGCGGAGGCCGAGAGGGTGCGGAGGGAGGCGGCTCAGCGGGAGGCGCTGGCGAGGCAGCAGCAGCAGGAGGCGCAGCGGAAGGCGATGGCGGCGCAGGCTGCGAAGCAGAAGCAGCAGCAGGCGAAGAACTTGGCGCAGGCTCAGAATGCGAACGCCGCGAAGGCGGCGGCGGCAGCGAAGGCCAAGGCGAATGCCGCTGCCACCCCGAACGCCAACGCCGTGCAAAACGCCGCACATGCGAATGGGATGCAGAGCGCGCAGGCGACGCCGAGGTTCCACCAGCAGGTCGCCCAGCCCCAAGCACCCTCTCCCGTCATGCGCCAGGGAACACCGCACTCGATGTCGTCGCCCATGGTTGGCGGTGTCGCGATGCAGCCGTCGACCTCGAACATGGCGGGCAGCCCGCCCCGCCCGCCGTCGGCCGTGCAGACCCACACGCCGATGGCCGCTCCCATGTCTCACAGTATGTCTGCGCGTGGTAGCCAGCAGAGCCACCACGCCGGCACGCCGCGCATGGCGAACAACACGCCTAACATGGCGCACACCACCCCGATCAACCGGCCGTCGAACTTGCAGACGCCGCGCCTGTCGCAGGCCGGCTCGCCCCCTGCCATGATGGCTCAGGGCTCGCAGATGGGGCAGATGATGAGCAACCAGGGGATGCCTCAGCAGGGGATGCCGCAGAACCCCATGGCAGCGCAGCTGGTCGCTCAGCAGAAGCGGATGCTGGCCCAGCAGCAGATGAACCAGGCGGCGCAGAACGGCATGATTAATAACCTGAACCTCCAGAACCTCACGCCGCAACAGCAGCAGCAGCTTCTCCAGCAGCACAGGATCCAACAACTCCTTATGCAACAGCAGCAGCAACAGCAACAGCAGCAGGGGCAGCACCAGCAGCAACAACAGCACCAGCCGCACCAGCAGCAGCACCAGCAGCAGCGCAACGGCATGATGAACCCGCTGGCGCAGCAGTACGTGCAGTCGATGAACCAGATGCAGGGCCAGCTCTCGCCGCACATGCAGATGCAGATCCAGCAGCGGATGAACCAGATGAACCAGCAGCAGCAGCAGCAGCAGCAGCAGCAGCAGCAGCCGAATCAGATGGGCAACCAGATGGGGCGGGGCGTGGGGCAGAGCCCCGGCATGGTGGGCAACGGCGGGAGCCCCGTCAACATGCAGGCGGCCATGATCCAGATGCAGCAGCAGCAGCAGCAGGCGGCGCAGCAGAACCAGAACCAGCAACTCCAGCAGCAGGTGCAGGCCAGGGGCCAGATGCTGTACCGGGGGAACATACTAAAGATTGCGCAGCAGTACGGCGGGGGCGTGGAGAACATCCCGGCCGAGGTGCACGAGAAGTTTAAGAGCGACTGCCTGAATAGGGCGAGGGCGCAGGTCGTGCAGCTGAACCAGGCGAGGATGCAGCAGGCGGCGATGCAGCAGCAGCAGCAGCAGCTGGCTATGCAGCAGGGGATGATGGGCGGACACCAGGGGATGTAGAGCGCCCGGTGTCTTGGTGGTTGGCCCGTGTTCCCAGGATGCGAGGATGAGTCCGGGTCGCGAAAGCCTTCCGATGGGAGTGAGTCCGGAGGTGCGACAGCAGACGAGGCGACATATGCACGTTCCTCTATCGTCAAGCGTATCCCGCCAGATTGGGCGGAATTTTACGCGTCATTTTTACTGCCAGGATAGGTGTTTTTGCTTTTCTTGCCTCGGCTGTTTTATACCCAATTTCCTGGGGTCAAGGTTTCTCGGTCGGTCGTCTCCGTCACGGTTCTGTTTTTCCCCCGTCTTGTTTTATATACATGCGACAGCCAAGTGTCTCCTTCTTTTCCACGGCTCCATGTCTTTTTGGGGGTACACTTAGACCGCTTATGCAGCGCGTTCCCCCTTTCCTCTTCTGTTTCTTCATTCAGCTTATTCTTTCCCCTTGGGAGCATTATTATACTCGGCGCACCGGAAGAGAGAGGGTTAAGGGCAAAGGAGTTCTGTTTTCTGGGTGGAAGCGGGGTTAAAAGGGGGGGTTATTAATGGTCTTCGAGCTTAGGTGTTTCTTGCGCATAGGGATGGGATATCACGGTTGGTTGTTACGATTATCAAGCTGCGAATATGATCTTCTTTTCTCGCATGCGTTGTTCAGATGGAGTGCTTCGTGGGCGAAGATAAGGTCATATTTCAGCTGATTCAGGCCTGAATATTACTGTCTAAGGACATTTTCTTATCACGAGATTTGGGTCCCAAGGAAGCAGAGCTATTCGAAAGCTGTGAAATTCATTTGAAGTCAGCAGCGCCGGCATGACCATCTCCATCGCGACCTCAAAGATCGGGCCCAGACTCGCAGCCGTTGAAAGTGGAGTCACGTGTCATGTGGACCCACCGGCTGCCTGGAGTTCTCCCCGTTCACCGATGACGACACTTTGCCGGACCAGCAGATGAGTGGCTTACTTCTGGTTTGTTCTCTCCGTCGATCCACTCCTGAGCTTCCCGCCAGCTGCGTTCACAAGCGTTCGAGCTCACGTCCTGATCTCGCAACCACCCGAGCTTCTACGCCGCCCTTGCAGATTTCTTACCTTCTTTCACGCACGTTCTTTTTTCTTCTTCTTGGGTACGACGGAGCCTTTGTTTCCCGTCGCGGGAGTTTCTCGGGAGGAAAAGTAATCGCGGCCGCTGAATAACCTAACGCAACCCCCCTGATCGCCCAGCACCTCTGAACCACGAGACCACGAAACGCCGATAACCCGAATCCATCGCGCCCGGACCTCGAGCGATAGCTTCTCCTCTACACCGCCGCCAAAAAGATATTGCACCGCCCAAGATGAAGATGCAGATACGGCTTCTAGCGGCCCTCCTGGCGGCGCACGCCTCGGCCGTCATGCTCAACTGCGACCACGTCCGCGTGGACAAGCACGACTTTAACCTCGAGAAGCTGGGGGGCCCGCACTCGGTTGTCACGACGCTGCGGCAGCCGCCGAGCCACAGTAATACCTCGTACACGGTGGATATTTGCAAGCCTTTGAAGAGGAAGGGGGAGGTGCCGAAGGGGGAGGAGTGTCCTAGTGGGACGAGAGGTACGCTGCTCATTTTACGCCCCTGTCGAGCTCCGTTCGAGCTAAACCCGCTCTCATACACATTTGAAAAAGGCCATCTTCCTTTCTCCTTTTTAGCGGGCCGTGTAGAGTATGGTGGGTGGTGATGCTAACAAGACCAGTCTGCGCCATACAACGCACCTACGGCTCAGACGAAGACAAAGGCCTCGTCCGCAAAGTCGTACCCATAGCCGGCGACCTCGCCGACCACGGCGGCTCCGAGTTCGAGTACGAGGCCGCGCGGCTCAAGACCTCGTCGGACTCCCCGCGCGAGGGCCTCCGCCTCACCCTCAAGGGCGGCGCCTACCCCCTCGACGGCCCCGCCGAGAACCGCAAGAAGCAGCGCGCCGTCATCGACTTTATTTGCGACCGCGACGTGGAGGGGACCGAGGGGGAGTGGGCGTCTGAGGTGGAGTACGAGAAGGACGAGAAGGAGAAGGAGAAGAGGGGGGAGGGGCTGGCGGGGATGGGTGAGAGGGGCCTGTTGGGGGCTAGGGGGGATGGGTTGGTAGGCGGGTTTGCGGACGGGGAGGAGCAGCTTTTGAAGGAGGGGGCGGCGCTGAAGTTTGTGTCGTATGGGGTTGAGCCGGATGGGGACTTTGAGGAGCTGAGGTTGGAGTGGAGGACCAAGTACGCGTGCGAGAACACATTTGAGGATGAGAGGTCCGCCGGCTGGGGCTTCTTTACGTGGTTCCTCATCATGTGAGTCTCCCCTTTTCCCTTTCGTCCCTCCTCTATGCTCTTGACCGCGGTCTTGCCTGGTTTAGGAGACGGTACTAACGACGCAAAGCCTCTTCATGCTCATCGCCGCATACCTCATCTTCGGCTCCTGGCTCAACTACACCCGCTACGGCGCCCGCGGCTGGGACCTCCTGCCCCACGGCGACACAATACGCGACGTGCCGTACCTTATGAAGGACTGGACGCGCAGCGTGCTGAACACGGTTCAGGGGTCTGGCAGCAGGGGCGGGTACAGCGCGGTGTAGTGGGCTTTCTCATACTTCTAATTCGAAGCTTGTTTGGTGGTGGGCTGTCCCGGTAGGGGTGGGAGATCGTATGGGAGGCCTAAGTGACTGGAGAGGCCTTGGTTGAGCCTTTTACTTGTCTTGGACTGTGGGGTATGAGACAGTGGTGAGGGTGCTGGCTTAGAATGGCGTTTTGGGGTTGGTTTCCTTTGGAGTGTACGTGTAAATACATCGAGTCTTGCGGCGTACGCTTGTGTTCCTCTGGTGACCGTCTTGTGAACTCGACTCAACGGGCACCTTGGTATATTCTGACCGTACAGCCTGAGATGTTGAGGTGTCTAGTGCGGAGAGATGCTGCCATTCCTCGCGTTGGAAAGTACCGCAGAGTACTCCGAGTCTCAGCCAAATTATAGACTTTACACATCACATCACAATTCACACAGATCATCCAAAAACCGGGAGAAACCCCCCAGAACGATTAATTACGACGCAGCAGCCCTCGTCCTCCCTAGCCCCTCCCTCGCATAATAATCCATAGGATATACCCCCTCCCCCCACCCCTCTCTCTCCCCCAGCGCAACAAGCGCCTCGTATGGCGTCAGCAGCGGCCGCGGGAATGCGTACCCCCAGTCGATACTCAGCCGCGGACACGCAACCTGGACCCAGCACTCGACGTCCGCCATGGCGGCGAGCCTCCCCGGGAAGATCTCGCTCATGAGGAGGTGCACGCAGGGGATCCCCCGGTCCTTGAGCGCGCTCTCTATCAGCGCCATGGTGTGCGGGTTCCCCTGGCGGCCGAGCGACCCGAGGATGAGCCCCCACTTGCGCGCCTTCTTTGCGGTGGTGATGGCGTCGCGTCGGAGGTCCCGCATCTCCTCGTGGCCGTACTCCTCGCGCGTGAGCTTCCGCGAGTACGGGTCGTACCTGTACGCTGGGATCGACGGGTTGTGAATCATGATGCTCTCGAGGTGGAAGCGCCCGTCGCCGAGGTACAGTATCAGATCGACGTTGTCGTCCGTCAAACGCGGCGACGTGCAGCCGAGGATCTCGCCCTTGCTCAGCGGGGCGATCTGCGGGACTAGGACCTTGAAGCCGGCGCGCTCCAGCGTCTTCTTCACGCCGTGTATCGTCGCGTTGAACTGGATCGTCCCGACCATGGCGATCGTCTTGCCGCTCGCAAAGTTGCGCTCGAGGCTGGCGACAAGGTGCGCCGTGTCGATGGTGATGTCCACGAAGACGTAGAGCGTCTTGATCTGCGTGACGTCGACGGGGATGAGGCAGCTGTGCGCGTAGTGCACGAGCAGGTCGCAACCCAGGGCGCGGGCCGTGTAGTCGTCTATGCAGCAGGCGCCGTACGTCACGTCTCCCATTATCAGCGTTTCGACGCCGGGGCAGAACTGCGTGAGGATGTCGGAGATGGTAGTGGCGAAGAGGAGGAGGCCCTCGGGCATCTGCAGGGCGACCCTCTTGGCGTTGAGGGTGCGTATCCGGTGGATCGTCTTGGGGATCTCGAAACTGTAGTTGGGCGGGAGGAGCGACATGGCGCTATTGAGCGCGGGGTCTTCCAGGATCTCCTTGGGGACCTGGTTAAGGAGCCTGGGTGGCCGGCGAGGGGCAGCCCCTGCGGAGGGTAAGCAGAGGCCAAGCCGAAGGGCAGGGTGCGTTCTTACGCTGCACTTCTGTTCCACCAGTGGTGCCGGGCGACGCCGCCTGGTCGCCCTTCGCGGCATCGGCTGCCCTCCTCCCGACGAACCTCTTCTTTGGCTGTCTTAGCGGGGCAGACTCCGCAGGTTGGGATGAGGGCTGGGGGAGTTGCGCGGCCTCGATATCGGCGGCGATGCCGAGATCGGTTTCGGCACGATCGTGCTCCATGGTGTGAGAGGGGTATTCAAGAGGTAAATAGAATCGGGGTGCCGGCGGCGTCGAGTCCAGCGTTGCGATGCCAAATTCGAAGATGCCGTCCGATACTTTTTGGCCCCTCCCCCGCTAACACCAGACGGCGCAGATAGATTACTAAGCCCGGACCTTCGACCCCTCTGGCCGCCGCAACACGAAGGAAGAAGCTCCAACGCGACACTAGGACGCAGTTTCTATGCCACTTCGTGGCTCCCTATAGGCTCAGGCCTGTCCGAGAAAAGAAGCTTATACTTGATAATCTCCATGACCTCCAGGGCATCGCCCGACTCCCCAGCCTGCGGCGACCGGCGGACGACGGCAACAGCCTTGGACAGCTTCTTTACCTCGCCGAAGACACGCATGCCACGGTCGACGTACATGTAGACGTTCTTCATCCACGCCGTGTCGCCTGCGTCGCCTCCGGGCTTGTAGTCGGGGAAGTGGATGGTGCCAATGGGTATCCGCTCCGGCGCGTCGGTCTCAGGGAGCCTGAACATCCCCTGGAGCTCGAGGAACGCGAGGCCCGATGGTGTCTGAATCAGCTGTGGTAGCGGATTAACGGGACACGCCCGCTCCGGGTCGGGCAGGTCGATCGGGATTGAAGTTTCCATGGCGAGGGAAACGCGCTAGTCGTCGGGGCCTCCAGGACGGATACTGGACGAACATGTCGTTTTCCAAAGATAGCTACGATATGTACAAGGTACATTGTATATTATGACTAAGCGGGTCTGAGCTCGGTTAAACTTGGGAGCACATTTCCAGAAAGTCCCTGAGCGGGGCTTCCAATTTCGACTGTGATTGGGCAACACCATTTTCTGCCCGCCAACCCTACCTTGACACACATCTTAGAAAACCGCAATTCTTTCAAGCGAACTTCTCGAACATCACCACCCTCGACCTCGACACCCAGTTCAACGCCCAGCGTCCAGCCGCCGTCGACTAACCCACAGCCGGCAAGATGAAGGTGAGCAGCCCATACGAAGCACGCGGAGGATCAGATATTCAAAATCCGAACGAATTGCTGCATTCAATTCAATCACGCTCCGCCCCGCGGATCCGTGTTTTGCCTTGCGGACATGGCTGACCAAAATAGTTGAACATCTCCTACCCTGCCAACGGCAGCCAGAAGCTCATTGACATTGAGGATGAGCGCAAGCTCGCCGTCTTCATGGACAAGCGCGTACGTCCCGCCGACTCCGACGCCAGCCGACCCTCGAAACGCGACACAGGCTGACAAAAATATAGATGGGCGCCGAGGTCGCCGCCGACTCTCTCGGCGACGAGTGGAAGGGCTACATCTTCCGCATCACCGGCGGCAACGACAAGCAGGGTTTCCCCATGAAGCAGGGCGTCATGTACCCCCACCGTGTCCGCCTCCTCCTCTCGGACGGCCACTCGTGCTACCGCACCCGCCGCACGGGTGAGCGCCGCCGCAAGTCCGTCCGCGGCTGCATCGTCACCGCCGACCTCTCCGTCATCGCCCTCCGCATCGTCAAGCAGGGCGAGGGCGAGATCCCCGGCCTGACCGACGTCGTGCACCCCAAGCGTCTCGGCCCCAAGCGCGCGACTAAGATCCAGCGATTCTTCGGCCTCAGCAAGGATGACGACGTAAGTGAGGTCCCGATCTCCAGCAGGGCCTTCCTCGTCATCGCCTACCCCGGTCTGCGGCGTGGGATCGTGCAGTCGGGGTAGAGTCTGAGAGGAAACCACCGGTGGCGCCCTCGTTTCCCGAGGGAAGGCGCCGTGGTTTGGGCTATACAAAAACTCTGCTAGGAACAAAGCTAGGAGACCCGTCAGGTGGCTAATGCGCCGTCCGGCAATACAGGTCCGCAAGTACGTCATTCGCCGCGAGGTCCAGCCTAAGACTGAGGGCAAGACCCCCTACACCAAGGCTCCCAAGATCCAGAGGCTCGTCACCCCCCAGCGCCTCCAGCACAAGCGCCACAGGATCGCGCTCAAGCGCCGCCAGGCCGAGAAGGTCAAGGACGAGGCGGTAAGTCGGCTCCCAGTCCGGTCAGTGTCTACGTCGATGCTAACTCGCGGACCAGAACGAGTACGCCCAGGTCCTCGCCAAGCGCGTGGCCGAGGCCAAGGCCCAGAAGGCCGATGCCCGCAAGCGTCGCGCCAGCTCCATGCGCAAGTAAGCGGATGGAATGCCGGGGTGAAATCGGGGCGTGGAAGGGGGCTTAAAAAGGGGCGGGCTGTAGTTGGGTGTTATCGTTTCGTGTTTTGCATCCGGGAGTATGGTACCTCACGACAATTAGATGAGTTTACATTCCAGGACCTGGCGAGGCCTCCCGGGGCGGGGAGGGTCGCAGACCCCCATGTTCTAATACCACGTCCTGCCTGGATTTCACGAGCTTCTAGTGCAGTGTAGTTTATGCGTGAGTAGGCTGTTGAGTCGAGGCCGTCTGTGAAGAGTTTATGTATCAACTATGTCTGTATATTCTGCGGCAAGCCGCGGATGTATTTACCGTGCTAATATGCTTTCCTTGTCCTTTTCCCTCTCGTTTCCAAGCCATACGTGCTCGCTCATTGTATGCAGTATGCAGTGTAAGTCTCGGTCTAGAAACAGAAGTCGGTTCTCATCACCTATTCCCTCATCCAAACCCATCCACAACCTCGCACTTAATCCGTCCCCGATACCACAATCCCATACTTTCCATAATCAAACTCCTCCAAGCTCCCCAACTGCTCCGCCCACCCATCCCCCGCCTCCCCGAGCTGGTGCTCATCCCCAATCGGCACCATCCCCGTCCGTCCGGCAAGCACCTCCCCCTCCCTCCCCGCCATCTCCCCCGCCAACCCCGGATGCGGCACCCAAACGACCCGCATGCCCGCGCGGCGCCCCGCCTCGACACCCGGGACCCCGTCCTCGAAGACGAGGCACTCCGCGGGCGTGATCTTCTCGTTTTCCGGGAGCGAGGCGTTGATGGTGTCCAGCGCGGTTAGGAAGACGTCCGGTGCGGGCTTGGCGCGGGCGTTGGAGGCCAGCATGGAGGGACTATCAGCCAAGACGCGCCTATCCTCGGGAATTAAATCCATAAACGCACGCGTCTTGGGATTTGAC
The DNA here is from genome assembly GCA_017657125.1 of Scopulariopsis brevicaulis. Lineage (NCBI taxonomy): Eukaryota > Fungi > Ascomycota > Sordariomycetes > Microascales > Microascaceae > Scopulariopsis > Scopulariopsis brevicaulis. The sequence continues at coordinate 46,091 of JAGFNX010000133.1, forward strand.
TGCTTAAGCGCATAAGTCTTGCTCTGGCTCCCCGAAGCCAACGCAACCTCCGCCGGACCCCTCCCGCCCTCACCCCCACCCCCGCCCACCGTCCGCCCCGTCAGCGTCTCAAGAAGCCGCACAGCACCAGGAAGCGGCTCGCAAAGCGGGAACATCTTGGCCTGCTCTGCATCCTGCTCGGCGCTGTACTGCTCCCGCGAGATGGGGAGCTGAGCCCAGGCGTGGAAGGTCTCGCCGGTGCTGGAGCCGGCGACGCCCATTAGCTGGGCCTTGAGAGACCAGGGGAGGGGCGGCCGGCCGTGGCGGGCGAGGATGGTGTCGGCGCAGTGCTTGTAGATGTCTTCTGTGTTTATGAGGAGGCCGTCGAGGTCGAAGATACAGGCCCGGATGGGGGGAAGGCTGTTTAAGTGTTTGAGGTGAGTATGGGTGTGAGTGGAGGTGGGGAGAGTGAGGGGTAGCTTTCGCTGTGGTAGCAGGAGTTGTTTTTGTCTTTACCTTTTGGTTACTGTCATGGTTCGGGATACCGTGAAGGTTACTTTCCTATATTACTCGGTACAAAGTACTTGTCACGAGACGGGTTGGAAGAAGTCGAAAGTGGGAGTGTCGGCTGAGTTGATGTACTAGACGAGGAGTCATCACATGACCCACAACGAGAGCTCCCCACCGGCATCTTCATGCACGATTCCGGATGTCTCTACAACGCATTGGCGACTGCGGCGATCAGAGGGAATCTCACATCGCAGTTTTGCTTCAGAAGACAGCTAATACTGTTGAGGAAGCGGCGCATGCTCTGCGCAACCCATCTCTAATGCCACACGCCCGGTATCTTTCCAAGCCTCCGGCTGCTGGCTGCTGCTCACAACTGGTAGTCAGTTTGGCTTTCTTATTGAATCCCTACTGCTCTCTACATTAGTACCGAAGCCATGTCTAGTTTAGATGAAGACGACGCCCACGACAACGTCGACTCATAAAATCACTCCTTCCTCGGATTTATGGATCATAAAGATGCCTATCGATATTCCGGGATTCTACTATGGTACGTCACTCAGCTTCGACCCCCCTCCCATCTTCAACCCAGTCTCACCCTCTCAACTCACTCTCACCCGTCCTCATTCGCCAAAGACCCTCACCCCCCATCCTTTTAGACCTAAACTTGGACACGCGTGCTAATAGTACCCAGACGAGGCAAAGGGCAAGTACTTCAAGATCGAATCCCGCGCCACCGCCCCGCCAGCAGCCCCCTGGTCCGCCGAGAACGTCCGCAAGCGCGCGCGCAAGGAGCGCGAGCACCAGCGCAAGCGCGGACGGCACTCTGCGCGCCCGCCTGTCCGGCGCGGGATCCTCACTTCGGGGCGGAGTTTTGTTGGCGACGGGCTGAGGTTTGAGTGCGAGGGTTTTGCGGGCGGAAGGACGGGGAGGGGGGTTGGGGATGCGAGGGCGGGGATGTGGGCTGGAGGTCTGAGGGACGCGGGAACGGTGGGGTTGGGAGTTGGGGAGTGTGGGGATTTTGAGGTTGTCACGGGGGATGTGGAGGGGCTCGGGTTCGTTTATGCTTGTGAGTCTACCTTCGGGAGAGTTGTTTGGGTTGGGGCTGACGGGTGAAGTGGCACGGAGGAGGGGGCTCTTGTCCCTCGTGGGGAGATACATCCCGACAGACCCTAGAGGCTGGTACGTATTCCCATCTCCAACGTCTCCGGATCCCTTTCAAAGCGCCCCTCACTACCGCCAAATGCCCAGGGACTAACCGACCGCAGCGTCTCCTTCGACCCTGACGAAACAGGCCACGTGGGCTACCCCATCGACGCGCCTCCCGAGTGGATACCGGGCCGCCACGAGTTCTCCTCCCTGGGCTATAACTCCCACAAGAAGGTCTTCTTCGCCTCGTCGCTGGCGCTGTCGGCCGGCGGGGCCCCGACGGGCAGGACGCTCGTCTGCCTGGCGAGCGCGGATCCGCTACGGCCCGGGCCTGGGGAGAGGAGTCCTATGCACTTTGGTATGTCTTTGGGGGAGGCGATGGTGTTTATTCCGACTCGCGTTCTCTGCTTTGATGTGTTTGCCATGGCGCTCACCCCTGCTTTTTCTACACCGTTTACTCTTCGCCTACCCCTGACAGAGAGGTCGCTTTTCCCCGACCCAAACCCCTGAAGTTTGCAGCACCGACTAACACCTCCAGACAACGGACTGTCCAGCACCCCCATCCGGCACAACCACAAGCCCATAGAAACCTACACCTCCATCCCCGCCCCCTCAACCTCACCCTCCCTCTGCCTCCTCGGCACCAGCGCCGGCGCGGCCCTCATCCACGAGACCGGCACCCCGCGCCTCCTCCCGCCGACCCTCCCCCACGGCCCGACCTTCGCCCTTGACATCTCCCCCCTCTCCCCGAACCTCGTCGTCACGGGCGGGCGGAAGGGTATAATCGCCACGACGGACCTCCGTACCACTTCAGCCGCGGGCTCCTTCCGGCTCGGCACGGCGGCGACGCACCTCCGGATCGCGCCGGACGGAAATGAGCACGCCGTTTTGGTCGCGGGGGTGGGGGATACCATGGCCATCTACGACCGCCGCTGGACGGGCCAGTCTACTGCCCTCCCGGTCGTCACGTTCCCGGAGTACAGGAACGCCGCGAGGGTGCGGATCGGTTGGGACCTGTGCCGCGAAGCGGGCGTGGTGGTCGCGGCGGAGGGGTCCGGGTCTGTGGGGCTTTACTCTGTGTTTTCGGGTGGGAGGGTGGGGGAGTTGCCGTTGGGGGGGAGGGGGAGTAGGGGTAGCGGGGGGGATGGGGGCGGCGAGGAGGAGCCGGTGGGGTGCTTGAGGGTTGCAAAGGTTGGGGGGGATGCGGTGCCGAGTGTGTTTGTTGCGGCGGGGGGTGGGGTTGTGAAGTTTTCTTGTAATCTTGGTGATGATGATGGGCCCTAGGGGGAGTCAAAGAAAAGTGGCCGGGGAGAGGCGGGAGAGAAGGGCGGAGACAATTCCGCTCAACGGCGCGGCGGATACGGGCAGTGGCTCGTGATTATGCATCAGAGGGCGTTCAGCGTCAAGGATATTTGGTTTCTATCAGGCTTTCCTCGGGTAGAGCATGGCACGGACATCACGATATACAAGTTTCCCCCCCATCTTTCTCACCATCGTAAAGGGGCCCAGTACCCCGTCTCTCACCGGCCCCTCAAGACCACAAGACCACAAAAGGGAACACTAGCGATACAGCAGGCGAACATGTTTCATTACAAAGCTAAACCCACACCAAAACACCCCACCCCATCCCACACTCTCCAACCCCTTCACTCCGCCGACGCCCTCGCAAGCGCCTCGTGCACCCCCGGCGAGAACCGATACCTCAACTGCCCCGTAAACGCCACCAGGTCCCCCACCATCCCCCGCAGCCTGTTGACCATCATGTTCCTGCTCTCCTCGTTGCCCGTGAAGTTGCCCTGGAGGAGCTGCTCCTTCTGGCGGACGCAGCACGTGATGGTCCAGAGGAGGAGGTGCGGGACGTTGGAGGCGACGGTGGGGGGCAGGGAGGCGAAGGCCGTGGCGTACTTTCGGATCTGGGGGGCTGTGGAGGGGGAGTGGAGGGGGAGGATGTCGAGGGTTATGATGCGCTGTTTTGATCGTGTCAGTACCATTCTGTAGAAGCGATGACTGGGAAGGGGGCGAGAAGCGTAAAAAAAAAAAAACGCAGAAGCGCAGGTGAGCGGGGGAAGGGGGCAACTTACATCCAGACACTGAGCCCACTGCCTCGCCTGCACCAACCCCTTGACAACCCCAAACTCCAAGAGCAACCTACAAGCCTCCTTGTTCTCCTCCTTGATCCGCCGATGGAACATCGCGTCCCGCGAGTACATGGCCGTCATGGTCCTCGCCAGCTCAACCGGGTCATCAATCGCCGCAAGGCTAAGACTACTCCCCGGCTCCACCGCCGTGCCCCCCCGAGGCTTAACGGGCGCCAGCACCATCGGATCCTGCCCAATCTCCAGCGCCACCGCCTCGCTCAGCGCCCGCGCGACAATGGCCACGACAGCATCGTACTCGCCCGCGAGGTGGTAGAGCAGCACCGCGTCCGTCGTCCGCCCGTTCTCCTCTGCGAAAGCAGCAGCCTGCAGCGTGACGGCGTGCACGAAGTCGTCCTCGCCCTTCAGCCCAATCAGCGCGCCGCGAAGCTCCACCGCGCCGCGGATGCGCTGCCCGTCGGGCCGGATATCCCCGATGAGCTTGCTGAACTCGCGCGTCTCGAGGACCAGCTCCCGCAGCGCCTCGTGGCAGAGCTCCGCGTGCCGGCGGCCGGACTCGCCGGGGAGGTCCCCGTTCAGGCACACGAGCGCCAGGTAGTCAACCGCCGCCTCGACGTCCGCGGCCCGGAAGTCCCGCGTGTAGTAGCCGAGCATGCGGCCGAAGTTGATCTGCGCGCGGCTCCGGCTGTCGGCGCTGCGCAGCTCGTTGTCCGCCGTCAGGGGGTCGCTCGGCCTCAGGAGGCCGTAGTACGAGAGCGCGATGCCAAAGTGCACGGCGTCGACGTACGAGAAGGGGTACAGGTACGAGACGGCGTCCTCGAACTGGCCCGACAGCGCCAGCAGGTAGAAGTACATGCCGAAGCCGCCGTTGTTGTCGTCCGACGGCGCCTTGGGGAAGTGCTTGGCGCCGATCTCGCGGATGCTCGCCTGCAGGTCGGCCAGGTCGTACATCTCGTGCGCCAGCTCCCGCGCCTTGTCCGCCTCGCGCGCCAGGTTGAACTGCAGCCAGATCCAGTCGTGTATGTCCGAGTTGAGGCCCTCGAGGCTGCGGTTGCTGACCTCGCACCGCCCGATGACCTTGTAGCACGCCATCCGGAACGGGTCGATGGTGCCCTCCGGCGCGTTGCGCGCCCGCTGGCTGTACTCGCTGGCGCAGCGGTCCTGCAGCATCCGCTTGAGGCGCCGGTCAGGGCTCGACGCGTAGCCGTTGAGGTACGTCGAGAAGGTGCGGTCTATGCCGCGGAAGCTGCTGAGGTTGTCGTGGACGTACCGCGCCGCCTCCATGACGTGACCCGACCGCAGGAGGTAGAAGACGACGGCCCACACGTACTCGCCGTTGACCTGCTGCAGCTCTGAGTTGTCCGGGACGAGGTCCTTGCGCGAGGACCGCAGCCGGATGTAGGCCTTGACCTTGCTGACGATGTCGGGGCGGCCGCCGAGGTTGGCGTCCTGGGGGTGCTTCTTGATCAGGGACTCCATCTCGGCGACGAACTGGTGCTCGAGGAAGCGGTTCGCCCCGGCGAGGATCCTCGTCCGCATCTCCGCCGACTCGGCCGAGTTCTTGTTGTCGTTGAGGTACATGCCGACGAACTGCCTCTCCTTGGCCGTCGCGTTGTTCAGCGACGTTTCCGCCTCGGGGTTTTCGCCGGCGATTTCCATGACGGCCCTGTACGCCTGCGTGACAAAGGTAGCGTGCGGCTCGGGGGACTTCTGCTCGACCTCGGCGAGCTCAGATAGGATGGGGTACGGCCTCTTCAGCACGCGCGCCTCGTTCAGGTCGTGCACCTTCTTGGCGAGCTTGCTCTGCTTCTCGCGGAGTGCCCTATCGTCCGAGGAGACGACGCCGCCGAGCTGGCGCGAGGGCTCGCTGGGTCGCTCAACGTCGACGAACTCGGACTTGTGGGAGCCGATGCGGGACGGCGTGCCGATGACGGAGCGATGCAGGCTCGCGTTGCCGAGGATGGTGCTCCTCATGGAGCGCGCCGGGGTAGCGCCGGGCTGCTGGGACTTGCCGCGGCGCGAGCGGCCGAACCCGGCCTGGGCGGTCGACTCGCCGAGGGCGCCGTCGCGCTGCTTGATGCCAAAGTGCTCGTAGATGCGCTTCCTCTGCGCCTCCCACTCCAGCACCATGTTATCCTCGAGGAAGTTGTCAAAGTCCCTCGCCGACCTCTCCATCCCGTCCTGTATCATGCCCAGCGTCGTCTTCGTCTGAAGGTTCTCGAGGTACGTCTCGACGTCGATCTCCGGGGCGCCGCCCTCGCCCGCGTGCCGGTCGACCTTGCTCGGGTGGACGGCGAGCGAGCCCAGGTCCTTCGCCGCGGCGCCGAGGTCTATTCCCGACGCGGCGAGGACGTAGTGCGCGCGGCCGTCGACCTCGGTGTCCGCCGCCTTCCCGCCGAGCCCCTTGAGGCGCTGGCGCAGGTCCCCCAGCCCCAGCTGCAGGTGCGGCATGTCCTCGGCGCCGGCGCCCCCGCGCTTCTTGGTCATGGCGAAGAGCGTGTCGAAGTAGGCGCCCGCCGGCTGCTGCCCGCTCTGCCCCTGCCCCTGCTGGCTCTGGCTCTGCGACGCGCCGAGCGCCGAGAGCCCGAGGGTGGGCGGCGCGGCGCTCAGGCTGGTGGGCGGCTGGTTCGTCGAGGCGGCGGGCGTGCCGAAGAGGGAGGGCTTCGCGGTCGTGTTGGTGGCTCCGAAGCCGCCAAAGGCGGACGACTGCGGCTGCGTCTGCGTCGTGGACCCGAAGAGCCCGCCGCCGGTCGTGGACGCGGCGGGCTGCGTCGAGGCGGTGCTCTGGCCGAAGAGGCCTCCCCCGGTCGAGGCGCCGGGCGTCGCGGTGCTCTGGCCAAAGGGGTTCGGCTTCGGCGTCGACTGGCCGAAGGCACTGGTGCCGGAGGCCTGGGGCGTCGCGGTGCTCTGGCCGAAGAGGGAGCTCCCCAGCCCGGTCGACTGGCCGAACGTCGACTGGCCACCGCCTCCGAAAATGGACGACATCTCGCACGCCTGTCTCGCTGAGGTCCGCTGAGAAGAAAAGGAGGGCGATGGGGCGCGGATTGACGTCTGGGTATGGGTGGACTTCGCGGTGTTGCGGAGGGTCTCGGTGGTTTTGGGCCTGGTTATGTAAAGGGTCGCGTTTGGGGCGTGCAGAGCTGGTAGAAATTTAATTTGGGTGTGGAATGTTTGCTTTGGGTGGTGGGCCAATGGGAGTGCTAGAATTGGGGGGAGCTAGCAGAACCCAGGCAACGACACGCCTAAAAGCACGTCTCACCGAGCTTCACCGAGCTTCACCAAGTACAGACGAAGACAACACGCTGGAGAGATGAACTGCCCGAGCGAATCATACATCATATCCATTAATTCTCCCGAATTACTATAGCGGCATTATCTTCCGTCCTCCCGGATTAAATACGTCCCGAATCACACACCGACCTACCCCGCCAGCGCAGCATCCACCTTCTGGCGGTACTCCCTCTGCGTCCGGCACTGCTCCTGGAAGATCTCGTACTTGGCATCCAGCAGCCTCCTCCCCGCCTCGTCCTTGTTCGGCCAGACCACGCTCCCAGGCTTGCTCATCCTCCTCATGATACTCCACAGGTCCTCCGTCTTGCCGTCGGCGTCCGCCCCGGCCGCCTTGGCCCCCAGCATCGCGGCGCCGTGCACGACCGCGTCGCCGATGTACTCGGGGATGACGACGGGCTTGTTGCACGCCGTGGAAATGAGGTCCATCAGGATCCCGTTGCGGCACTGGCCGCCCGACATGAAGATGCTCTTGATGTTGTGGCCCGCGGCGTTCATGGCCTCGACGATCTGCCGCGTCTGCATAGCGATGAACTCCATGGTCGCGTAGTACATCAGCGCGAGGTTATCGACCGTCGTGTCGCTGCCCATGCCCACCAGCGCGCCCCTCATGTTGGGGTCCGCGATCGGCGACCTGTTGCCCCAGAGGTCGCCGTAGAAGAAGAGGTGGCGCGCGAGGTAGGCCACGCTCGGGGCCCCGCTCTTGACCCGCATGTCCTCGAGCTGCTCGTTCAGGTACGTATACACCGACTTGCCGCCCAGGCCGCCGGGGGGGAGCGCAGAGCCCGAGATGTACCCAATGTGCGACTCGACCATGTGCCGCAGGAGCTCGCCCGTCGCCGACTGCCCGCCCTCGGCCATCCACTGGCCCGGGATCAGCACGTCGCGGTAGGGGCCCCACACGCCGGGGACGAAGACGGGCTCCTTGGACATGACGAGGTGGCACGTCGAGGTGCCGGCCACGGCGGCCAGCCGCGTGGTGGCCTCCTCGACGACGTCGGTGCTCGTGGTGCCCAGCCCGTCGATCTTGACGCCCACGGTCCCGATCCAGCCGGCGTAGGCGTCGATGACGCCGCTCCCGACGGCGACGCTCGTTGGGAGGCCGAGCTCCTTGCTGGCCTTTTCGCTCAGCGTGCCGACCAGCTCACCGGCGCTGAGGAACCTGCCGTTCTACTGATCATCAGCATGTAATTCAGAATTGGGACCGGGGGGATAGGGGGTGGGGGCTCACCACCCCATCGACGCCGCCAACCCTCTTGAAGTTGTCCTCGACCAGATCGCCGAGCCCAATCTCGTTGTAAAAGTCCTCCTGCCACCCCTTGACGCTCCCGTCAACGCCAACGGGCACATACCCCTGCTTGCACACCACGCTGCAGAAGCTCCTCGTCTCCCCGCCGGTAGCCAGGTGCGTCAGCGCGTCCGCCAGGTCGTAGAACTTGCAGCGGGCGAACAGCTCGGGCGGCATGTTGCGCTTGAGCCACAGCACCTTTGGCATCTCCATCTCGATGTTCATGGTGCCGCCGACGTAGCGCAGGAGGTTGTGGCCCGTGGCGTTGACCTCGGCCGTCTCCTGCTCCGGGCGGTGGTCGAGCCAGAGGATGACGTTGCGGTCGGAGCCGTCGTTGGTGAAGTCGGGCCCCGTGACGGAGACGGGCTCGTTGGTGTCATGGGTGAAGACGCTGAGGGAGCAGGTGGCGTCGAAGCCGAGGCCCTTGACCTTTTCCGGGGCCACGCCTGAGGAGGCGAGGATGCGGCGGACGCAGGCGCAGATGCAGTTCCAGATGTCGGTCGTGGATTGTTCCTGGCGGGGAGGTTAGCGGGGGGTCCGGGAGGGCCCAGGAAGGGCAGAGTGAGCTCTTGGAAGCTTCGGAACAGGCGGGAAGAGGGCAAAGGGGAGATAGCGTACATAGTATCCGACCTGCGGCTTCCACATCTTGATGTTCTCCGACGCAATCCCCTTTATCGTCCCCGACGAGTCGACGATGCAGGCCCGGGCGGACCCCGTGCCGACGTCGACACCGATGTAGTGGTCCTAACAAGGTCAGCAGCCATCCCCAGCGAAAACAGCATGTCCCCAGCAGACAGTACATCTCTAGGAAACAAACTCGAGGACGTCGAGGGAATCTCACATCTGAGCTGTTCGGGCACGAGTCTGTTAGCAAATCGGACGATCCTAAGCGACGGCAGGGCCGGAGTTGGGTACCTCATGGTTGCTGCGATGACACGCTTGTCGCGTATCGGATTACTTATAAGATAAAGATTTACTTATAAGATACAGATTAAGACAGCTCTAACTTCAGTCCGTATATGCGATTCCGACGACCAGAAAAGCAGAGACAAACTAGGGAGAGGAAACAGTTACTTTTTAAAAAGGATCACGCGAGACTACCAAGAAGCTACAGCGGTTAACCGAGCCAAAAAACATGATGTGTTACCCAACCTTTACGAGCTGAACGAGCGTTCCCCCCTCCTTCGCCCCTCAATCCACCACCCCCTTCCCCACATTATAGCATTGCCCCGCCGCGAAGATCCCCACGATGAGTTGCCCAAAACGTCATGTCCCTTAAGCGAGCCAACCCGCGCGCTTCTTTCGCTTATCCCGCCAGAGCCGAGCCCCACCAACACGGATGCCGACCCCCCTGACCGCCGACACCGACGCCGACGCCGAACTATCGTGAAAATTTTTGACCTGCCGTAAGGTCCGATTGATGGAGTTTCGAAATGAAAAAATGCTAATTTCCACTATTTTGTGTAATGTGTAATGCAATATGATGGTACATCCCACCCCCTCAACCCTGACCTTAATGTCCCCCTTTACCCGCCCCCACGCCTTCCCCCTCTTCCTCCCCCTCACAGACAACACCACACACCCACCACCACCGTCCTCGCTAAAACACCTAATTCCCCCTCCTCTCCCTCTCCCGCGGATCCATCCCCTGCATATCCCTCGGGTCCTGCATGTACCCATGCACGTGCCCCATGTGCCCGACACTCCCAACGCTCCCCGAGTGCCCGTGGCCCGGCGGTGCCGGCCTCCCATCGTACCCCGCCACAGGCGTGTAGCTCCGCCCCTGCATCTCCCTCGGATCGTGCACCACCTGCGTAGTAGGCGACCCATAGTGCTGATACGGCGGCATCGACTCCCGCGACGGCGTGGGCGGGTACTGCCCCTGCATCCTCCCTTGCGCAGCCTGCGGAGGTATCCCGTGCTGCGGCCTCGCGTACATGCCCTGCTGCACCCGCTCGTCGCGGAGCGGCATCCCGTGCTGCTGCGACCACGCCGCGCCGCCGGGGTGCGGCTGCGCAGCCCACGCCATCTGCTGCGGCGGGGCCTGCGTCGTCACCGGCGGCATCGGGGGGCCCTGTGTCACCGCCCACCCCGGCTGCTGTAAGCCCGCCGACGCCGGCGCGGGGCTCTGCGGCACGAGAGGCTGCGGCGCGGGGGTCCACTCCCGTGGGGGACCCTCGCGGGGCCGCGCGCCGGTCTGCATGTGCATCGCGTACTGCGGGGGCGGCGGCGACGCGCCGCTTGGCCGGGGCGGCTGTGGCGGATACTGTGCGTACGGCGGTTGGGGTTGGTACTGAGGAGCCTGCGAGTGGGGCGGGACGTGGTGAGGCCCCGTCTGCGGCGAGCCCACCGTCCCCGCCGGGTGCTGGGCAGCGAACGCGTGCTGGCGGTAGTACTCGCGCTCAGCGGCGCCCGCTGCCGCAGCCGCCTCGTGCTGCTGCGAGATGGACGGCCGCTGGCCGCTCATTGGCTGTAACTGCGGCGAGGCGTAGTTGCCCAGGGCCTGCATGCCGGAGGACGGCCCGGGTGCGTTGCGCGCGTAAGGATACCCGGCTTGCTCCGTCTCCCTTCGAAGGGGCGGACCGGACTGAGGCTGAGGCGGAGGCGGGCGAGCGGCCATCCCTTGAGGCTGCGGGGTGGGTGCAAGAGTGAAGGCCTCACGCTGGGGAGTCGCGGACGGAGCCGGCGGCGGCGGCGGCGGCGGCGGGTCGTCGTTCAACAGAGCCATCAGGCTTGACTTCTTATGTTCTGTTGGCTTGGGTGCCGGGGCCGGGGTCGCCGGTGCCGGAGGCGGAGCCGGGGTTGCGCCCGCTGGTTGCGACGGAGGGACTCCGAAGCGATCTAGCGGAGTCGCCGGGAGAGGGCGCGGCGCATGCATCGGCGAGGCAGGGGAGTGGACATCGCTCATAATCCGATCCACCCTGTTCCTTGACCCGCCCACACGTGGCATCGGCTCCGTAGCCAACGGGGTTCTCGGCCGCGACCCAGGCAGCTGACCCGCCTCTGGTCGTGTCTGGAGCCCCCTTGCGCCGGGGTGGCCCGCGTAGTCGTAAGGGCTCTGGGGAGGCATGTCCGGCTCCTGCTTAAGATGGACAGACTGCCGTTGATCCATCATCCTAGCGTGCGTATCAACCTGGTGCCCCATGGGCGGGGCAGAAGTCGTCACTGGCCGTTGTTGCATGGGGTCCGACACGGGCATGCCACCAGGAGTCTGCGATACCCTCATGGGTTGAGACACTGGGACCGCGCCAGGCTGCTCCCTCTCCCTCTCGCCAGCATAACCATACGGCTGCATCGGGTTGCGCAGGGACGGCATCCTGGGAGACATTGTCTGGGGCGGTGTCGGATGCGCCATGGGATGGTGAAGGGGCGGCTGCGGCTGTTGCGGAGGCATCTGCCCCTGCTGTATCGAGGCGCGGCCTTGAACTTGGGCCTGGAGTGGCATTTGCTGCGCTTGCATATGGCCCTGCCCTTGTACCGGTGGCTGCAGCTGGCTAGGGTGGGCCTGCGGGTGTTGCGGCTGCTGCATCATCATGCCGGGACCCTGCGACTTCTGAGGCGACTGAGAAAGGGGCGACTGGCTTGCGGCTCCCTGGGCAGGCGGCATGGTCGAGTACAGCATGAACTGTGGGTTCGGCTGCTGTGCCATGGCAGCCCCGGTTTTCGGTGGCCGAAGTGCGGGCTCTGCTGCCGTTGGCTCAGAGGCGGCCGCAGCTGCAAGAGGGCGGTGTGACGGAGTCGGTGCGTGATCCTGCCTCTTCTTCGCCCCCGGGGCCGAAGGCGGTGGCGGATCAGGCCGCTTTTCTCCACGACGACGCTTTTCATCAGCCTCGACAACCATTGCCTCCCACCCCTCATTCTTGTCCTTTTGTCTGACGAAATAATTCTTAACCTAAGTGGGGACGGAAAGTCAGCTTTTTTTCTTCAGTGCACGTTCACGCAACTTACCATCACAGTCGTCTTGGACCCCATGTGGTTAGCAATGGCGCTCCAATCCGAGCCAAGCGCTCGCAAAAGGGCCGGGAACTCTGTAATCTCCGAAACGCTCCAGTAGCTCGAAGCCTGATTCTGCGCGCGCCGCTCTGCCTGCGGTTGAGTGGTGGGTTGCACGAAATTGAGCGTCGACACAACTGGTTGAGGTGGCGGTATAGGTTCGGGGCGAAGCTGCGGCGGGGCGAGCGCCGAGGGAGGTGCCATCAGGTCCGACATGGTCGACGTTTGCATGCCGGGTCTGTCACCAGGAGACAATACAGTCTGCTGTTGAGCCGGGGCCAAAGTGGGCGCCTGTATTCCGGTAGGTTGTTCGTAGGTGGTAGGCAGACGAGGAGCCTCGGCCGCTCCAGTGGGGATAGGCGTATCCGCGTTCAGGGCACGGGAATTGGAACGGGACCGCCCACGGCCAGGCCCGCCAGCGACCGGTGTTGTTCCACCCCTGGACTTCGGCTCCTTGTCCTTGGCCGCTTTCCGCCTGCCCTTCCTCCCGTCGACCTTTTCCGGCTGATTCTCCTTGGCGACTCCGTTACCCCGTCGTCCTATCGCACCGGGCGTGAGTCCATCGGAGTCATTCTGCTCAGACGAACCGAATGTGGGCGCCGCTGCGCGACGAGGACGGCGTCGTTCTCCGCCCTCAGCGGTGTCCTGATTTTCCTCCGTTTCGTTTTCGCCATTGCCAAGTTCCGAGACCAGCGCGCTGGATCTTTGCTTCCCACGGCTGCCCTTCTTCCTCCTCTTGGGCTGCTTCTTGAGCTTCTCCTTGAGGTTGAGGTCCTTCTTCTTGAGGTAGTAGTACTGGATGCATGCCCTGAAGTCCCTGTTGGAAATGGACTCGGCCACGGGCCCCCACTGCTTGGGGCGTTCCAGGTAGCTCTTCTCGAACGCCGCCGCCTCATCCTCAGTAAAGTTGCTGATGGGCGGAAGGCATTGCCAGGCGTATGCGAGCGCATCCACAGGAGTGTAGCCCGTCGTATCAAAGAAGAGCTCGTCCTCGATCTCCTTGTCATTCCAGTACATGGGCGGAATGATTGCCTCTTTCTCGCTGCGATACTTCTCCTGCTGGAGTTGGATCTCCCTCTGTCGGCGGTCTTCGTCCTCCTTCATTGAAGCCTGCAAGACTCGTTCCAGGTCCCTTTCTGTCGCGAAACGCCTGCCCCCACTCCGACTCTCCGATCTCGACTCGGGTGCCGAGGCCGCACTGGCCGCGGTCTCCGTTGGGCCGTAAACCTTTTCGCGGTGTTTCGTTGCCACTGGGTCGTTTGACAAGGTGAAGTCGAGATAGTTGCTGTAGTTTCGGAGATACGATTTTCTAGCATCTTGCTGTTCCGTCTCCTTCTCCAGAGAAATGTTATCGAGTTGGTCCAGGATGAACGAATCCATTGCGGAGTTGGATTCGAGGGTTTGGAGGAACTTTGTGTCCTGTTCCCAGGGCTTGCAGTAAAAGTCCGGGAGGCTGTCGATGGGAGGCGTCTTCATGATCTCGCGGATAGAATCACCCAGCATCAGAGCGACATCATCAGATTCTGTCTCGTCCCCGTCGTCTTCCTCCTGCGACGGAGGAGTAGGCAGCTGGCTCCCTGGCGACGCACCATTATTGAGAGCGGGCCCGAGAGGAGGCTCTTCCATGGCACGGCGGATCTGATCCGGCAGCGATGGCTCGTTTTCGGGCGCAGGCGGGGCGGCGGGTACATCACTCATAGTGATATCCTCCATGCCATCCTGCGTCTCGCGCTTTGAAACGGCGTTTGGCGAAGGCTCGGTCGCATCCACATCCATAGACTCGGTTTCCAACTTCGGCGCGCTAGGGACGGGTGCTTCGACTGTGCTGTCGGGCTTGTTCGATGTCGCCACAGGCACAACCTTCGGCTTCGCTGAATCCGACTCGACTGCCTCCGGCGCATGGCTAGCTGCCTCTTTCCGTTGCTCGACTGAGGGTGATGGCGGACGCATTAGTAGGGCCTGTTCTACCCCAGCGGGGATTGGCCCCAAGGCCGACAAAAATCCTTCATTTTCCGAAAGAATTTTCAGACATATGTCGTGGGATAAGTTGCCGAAGCGGTTGACAATGTCCCAGGGAGCATCCTTCTTCTCTAGATCTCGAAGACTGTTTCCCACCTTGGCAAGCTCGTTAACAAAATAGTCCCCGATATCCTCATCGTCGTCTGACTCCCCTGACTCGGCAGCTGGCATTGCGTTCTTGGGGGGTAGTTGGAATTGGACGGCCGGGACATTCAAAGACGGTTTCTCCACTTTAGGCGTTTGCGATGGTGCCTCGTGTGCTGGTCCCATGTTGGAAGGTTCCTGACGAGTCTTGAAATCTCCTTCATCTTTGCTGACCACACGCTTGGCCGAAGGTGGAGGCGTACTGACGATCTCGCCATCGTCTAGATCATCATCAAGCGCATGCCCTTGGTCCAGCGACATTGCAGCGGATGATGATTCATGCCCCAGCTTCGGGGCGGATTCGGGCGGGACCGAGCGGCGTTCGGGCTGTGTGGGTCTATTGATAGAGCCAGGCTGGAAATCAGATTTCGCGCCACTACTGCGAGGCCGCTTCTCGTCGTCGGGCGGATGTTCCGAGCCAAAGCTCTCGCGCCGCGAAAACGGGTGACGCTGAACGAAACTTTGGGACCTCATGGTCTTGGGCGACTCGGGAACCTTCCTACCAGTCATGTTGGGGTTGATCCACTGCTTGCTTGACGGGCGCTGCTGTGCCCGAGGACCAACCGGAATGGGCGGGACGCCCTCGGCGGGTGGTTTGCCGTGGCTCGGCGCTGACGACTGAGGCTCGCTCCCACCCCCATGGCCAGCTGAACCCGGACGCTCTGCGAATGCTCGAGGTGCCGTCGGCGGTGGCTTGCCCGACGCGCTCAGAGGGGGATTGTCAGATGCGTTGGCGGGGCGGGGCGGAACCGTACCAAAGGCAGGAGCGGATGGCGCGATGGGCGGAGGAGATACATCTTTCGTAACTGGAGGATGTTCGTGAGGAAGTGAGCTGCGGTCAGCTTTGGGTCGAAACGCTTCTCGGTCTCGCATGTCGCGGTCGTCCCTATCTCGCCGCAAGTCTGGGTCGGGGAACCTATCGCCCCTATCGCGGTCGTCGCGGTCTCGCACCCAGCGGCCCTCTTGAGACCTGCTGCGTGGGGGGCCGTAGCGATCGTCGTAATGGCCCCGTCCACGTCCGCGGCCATCCCACTCTCCACGTCCGCGACCCCGCCCGCGTACAAAGCCACCCCGAGGAAACGTTACCGTACCAAAAGGGGGATCGGAAGAGGAAGAGCCAGCTGATGGCGGGCCTCCATCTCGCGATCCATGCCTCGCTCTCTCCGCGTCTACCCCAAGTGGCAGATCCCGAGAACGGAAGTCGCGTGCCGGTGGCGATCTAACCCTGGCCGGCGACGGGCGGCGAGCCCTGTACGTATCGCGATCGCGCCAATCCCTGTCGCGATCCCTGTCCCTATCGCGTTCACGTTCCCTATCGCGTTCGCGATCTCGATCTCGTTCGCGACTTCGCTCGTCTCTATAAGGCGGTTCTCTTCGCTCCCGGAAGTCGAGATCGCGGTCTCGGCCCCTCTCTCGACTGGCATCCCGAGACCAGCCTCTAGCGCCGCGGCCCCTTCCTCCCCTGCCACCCCTCACGAAATCGCCGGCAAACCCGCCACCTCGGGGCCCGCCTGGCATGTCCATCAATGCCTTTGGACCCCTCGGCGGTTCCCGCGGGAGGGCATCACGATAAGAGTCGCCTCTGGTGGGGACGAAAGGGGGCTGGTGAAGGCGCGGCTCGACCGATAGTCGACGCCTGTCTGCGTCGCCATACTGCGAGACCCGGTCGTATCTGTCAGGTGAGCGAGAGCGAGACCGACGCGGCTCCCCATCGTAGCGGGAATATCGTGACCTATAGATGTTGGGTTAGAACCGAGCGCGACAAAGTCTCGAAACGCGTGTTTGGCCAATTTCAAGGTTTGAGGTTAAGCGCTGCGTGGTCGAAATGCCACCTGCAGGCCAAAAAGACTGGAATACAGCGGCATCCCCAAGCTGAAAGTCTCCGAGATACTAAAACGCGAACCAGCTCCATCGGGCCTGCGGAGGAAGTTGTGCGGAAAAGAACCGAGGGTGGGAGGAAAAGGAACATACATCAGGAATTATGGCGCGCGGCCTGATGCCGCCCTCCCAATGTCGTATCTCGTCTCCAATGGCAAGGTCCTAACGAGAAACACAGAACATGAGAATGATACGCCGAAGAATGGTCGTAGATTCGTACGTAGTCGAAGGCGAGGCTGAAGCGCGTCGGGATGAGGCTTGGATCCCGATCGGATTCGTCCGACGGACCAGGTGTATTCTCGAGGGTGGCGGGTACAACGATGGTGGACCCCCTCAATGGCGTTGATAGACGCCGGTCGCGGTTACAGGCGAATGATACCGAGTATTCGAATACTGTGCGGTGCTGATGATGCTCGCGCGATACTGCTGTTTGACGTGGTGTTCTAAAGACGGTTGGGATTGTTGGTTTGGGCAGGGAAGCAAAATACGGATCGGGGATTTACGACGTAGATTTTGAGGTACCAAACCTCGAAGTAGCTCCGTCCTTCACACCTCGCAACGCTCGTCCAACCAGATGCTTCAGGATATTCAGGCCACGACGCCCACGAGGTACGGGTACTCGGTACCTCGCCCATTCCCGAGCGGGCGCTGCGCTCCACAGCAGGGGCCATCACAGTGAAGTGAAGGAGCGACTGGGCGTGTGGGTGAGGGTGGGTCTTCAAGTCTTGCAGGGGATTAATTAGGGGGGTATGGAGAGCGATTTTGTGGAGCCCGCCTGCTGTCATGGGGGGTGGCGGCCGACTCAAAGATGGAGGCTCCAACCCGTTGCCACCCTGCCAAGGGATCCCATGCAAAACAACACCCATCGAGACAGCCGCATGCATGAGCCGTGAAACAGCGACCCTTTGCCGCCGGCGACGATGGGCGAGACTCGGCGAGATTAGGCCGGATAATGACCTTCATACACGTCGCAACCTGCTCAGTTGAAAAATCCCATGTTGATGTCCTTGCTGAGCAATCCGCTTCCCGCAAAAGTGGCTCATGCGCGCCTGGCAGACTCTTCACCGCTAAGGGCCACTTGCGTCCATGATATCCACAGGCCACAGCCCGTCAGCAAGATCTCTCCACCTTGCCCGCATATCGTCCGGCGCTAAGCCGGATTTGGACATAGAATGGCGAGCCGCCCAGCAGGCACTGGGCTGGTACCTGTACTTTAGTGAACGGACCATGGGGCTTTCAAGGGTACTTCCGTACCGAGGGCAGCCACGCTGCAAGAAAAGGCACTTGCTCGCAGGGCATGCTCGCTCATCGAATCACGACCCGAGCTGAACTCGCATCAGTCGCGCGACCTTCAATCAAGGCAGAAGCCTGAATAAATGGAAGCAACCCGGCCGGGCCGCCACTAGTCAAGCCCCTTTGACGACCGGGGGGGGGGTATATTTGACTTCACAAGGCTTTTACTCAGTATCGAGTACTGAAGATCACTTTGTCTGGGGTCTCGACTTTGGATGAAACAACTTAGCAGGGGTCTGGGCCCCATCCTGTGGGCATCGCGGAAGACAACCGTTAACGTCTCGTGAATTGGCTCTCGTGGAGAACAATAGGGCGCGCCAACCGGGAATTGCATATCCGTGTTTTGGCAGCCTCGGCTCTGCTGCTCTTGAAGTTGAGGCCGATTGTGACTGGGCAATTGACCGTCCGTGTTAAGGTCTGCGCGGATGGTGGGGCATCCGCCGCATCACTTTGCCCCCGCCTCGTACCAGACGCCTGGCGCACTATGACTAAAGATTCAAACTTCAAACCAGCGCTGCCCCGCGACACCCCGCGGTCAAGATTCCAAGGTATCCCGAACCCTGTGGCTGGCTCAAGAGATACCCATATCAACTACACAGGCAGTGTCTGATTTCACTCAACTCGCCTAATCACCATGACCGACCCTCAAAACCTGCCCCCGGTGGAGGCTACCGGCGCCGTCCTAGTGCAGTCCGAGGATATCTCGAAGGACGCGCAAAAAGTCGAGGAGCTAGACTTCAACAAGATCAAGGGCCCTGTCACGGCCGATGATCTCCTCCAGGGGATGCGCCACATGGGCTTCCAGGCGTCTTCGATCGCCGAGGCCGTGCGCATCATCAATGACATGGTATCGAAGCACCCACCAAGCGCAGCAGAAGCAATGCGCACCTGTTTCTGCTTTTCCGTCCAAGGACATTTTTCTAACCACAGATTTGGTGTAGAGGGCTTGGGAGGATCCTGAGACTGGTGACAAGACGACCATTTTCCTAGGCTACACCTCGAATCTCATTTCCTCCGGGCTGAGGGGCGTCCTACGGTGGCTCGTGGAGCACAAGCACGTCTCGTGCATCGTCACCTCGGCCGGCGGGATAGAGGAGGATTTCATAAAATGTCTCGGCGATACGTACATGGCGTCCTTCAGTGCCGTCGGCGAGGATCTCCGCCGCAGGGGCCTCAACCGGATTGGCAACATGGTCGTGCCCAACGCCAACTACTGCGCTTTCGAGGACTGGGTCGTGCCCATCCTAGACAAGATGCTCGAGGAGCAGGAGGCGACCAAGGATTCTGACGACCCGGTGAAGTGGACTCCGTCCAAAGTCATCCACCGCCTGGGGAAGGAGATCAACGACGAGAGGTCCGTCTACTACTGGGCGTACAAGAATGACATTCCGGTCTTCTGCCCGGCCTTGACGGACGGTAGCCTTGGCGATATGCTCTACTTCCATACTTTCAAGTCGTCTCCCCAGGCGCTCACGATAGACATCGTCCAGGATATCCGCGCGATCAACACCATCTCCGTGAGGGCGAAGCGCGCGGGTATGATCATCCTCGGAGGAGGCGTCGTCAAGCACCACATCGCGAATGCCTGCCTCATGCGGAACGGCGCGGAGCATGCCGTCTACATTAACACTGGCCAGGAATATGACGGAAGCGATGCTGGGGCGCGGCCGGACGAGGCTGTGTCGTGGGGCAAGATCAAGATTGGTGCAGACCATGTCAAGGTTCGTCTCGTTCGCCGCAGTCTACTTTTCTTGTTGGACCTAGACATACTGACGGATTGCAGGTTTACTCTGAGGCTACGACGTGTTTCCCCTTCATTGTTGCCAATACTTTTGCGAAGGACCGGGAGGAGAAGGCCTGAGCGGCCTACATATATAGACCGGCGAGTGGCATGCTAGGTTTACCTCGGAGATGCATGGGGTCGGATCAGCGTGGAAGACGTCGACAGCATTCAGGAGTTTTACCAAAATCCGGGGGGTTCGCTCAAGGCATTCAGATAGCATGGGATAAGGTGTTTGAATCCAAAAAGGCATATATGCGCTGTTGTTCAAAGGATATGAACATTGTCTAGTCAGTATTCGGAGTTTCTTGGTGATGCTCACAACCTGGAAGCCAAGACCATGGGCCTCCGTCCATTCGCGGGCCATTTCGTATTATGTAATCAGAACCTGCGGCTCCAGAATGGACCCGCACTGCAGAAAGATCCGCTCGCGTTTCTAGCAGCATCAGATCCAAGCTCGCTTTTCCACATCAACAGCTCGAGTACCTGCTCGCGTGAGAATGCTTGCTCCGGAAACGACCACTTTACACGCAAGATTTCATAACTCCCGCAATCCTATTCCTCGATAAACCTGCGTCGTCGCCGTCGGGCCGCTCCCGCTCGAAATGTCCGCATTCTACAACCTCGAGCCGCAGCCGACGGGCTCGGTGATCTTCCACACCACACAGGGCGAGATATCCGTCGAGCTCTTTGCGAAACAGACGCCCCTCACCTGCCGAAATTTCCTCCAGCTCTGCGTCGACGGATACTATGACGACACGATCTTCCACCGCCTTGTCCCGGGCTTCATCATCCAGGGCGGCGATCCCACCGGCACGGGACAGGGCGGCGAGTCGATATATGATGGTGGCGCTCTCAGTGGTGAGCTGGACCCGTGGCCCATGGACCAGCGGCATGGCAGGAATGCTGGGCCGACGGGCGTGGGGTTCAAGGACGAGTTTCACTCGAGATTGAAGTTCAACCGGCGGGGACTCCTGGGCATGGCGAACGAGGAGCGTCCGGATACCAACGGGAGCCAGTTCTTCTTCACCCTGGATAAGGCGGACGCCCTCACGGGGAAGAATACGGTGTTTGGGAGGGTTGCTGGCAATACGATATACAACCTGATCAGTATAGCCGAGGGAGAGGTGGACGAGACGACCGAGCGACCTCTCTATCCGACGAAGATTACCAGCGTGGAGATATTAGTCAACCCCTTCGACGACATCAAGAAGCGGGTTCGCACGGCGCCTATCGCGCAGAAGACCGTCGTTACGGAGCGGAAGAAGAAGAGGAAGGGCGGAAAGCAGTTGCTCAGTTTCGGAGATGAGGAGGGCGGGGAGGAGGAAGAGCTGCCGATATCGAAGAAGCCCAAGTTCGACACGCGGATTGTGATGGATGTGGATGACGGCACCGACGAGACTCACACCGCGGCCCCGAAGAAGGAAAAGAAGAAAAGGGCAGAGCCGCCTGCGGACAAGGCCCCTGAACTACCGGCACTCGTCGACAGGAGCGAAACGAGAAATACCGATACGGAACGGAAACGGAAGGAGAAGGAAGCTCCGAGGCGCTACGAGTCACCGTCTCCCGAGCCAGAAGTACCGAGGAAGAAGAAGAGCGAATTGGAAAGGACGAATGAGGAAATTGCAGCGCTCAAGGCATCCATGAGGCGGCCCACCGAGATGCAACCGGAGAGGGTGGAAGAGACGAAGAAGTCCGCGTTAGAACAGATGCTCTCAGGGACGTCTGTCAAGGGTGGTAGGAGGAGAGGTCGGCAATCTGTCAACGACGACCAGAAGTCGGTTGATTTCATGAAGAGCTGGGACATGAAGCTCAAGAAGGCCCAGCCCGATAAGGAAAAGGCGTCGCGCGCTGCCGCAGAAGATGACAAAAAGGCAAATGCCGGCGCGGACGATGACGAGGATGCGGACCGCTGCGATCTGCACTTTGTACCAAACTGCCAGAGCTGCAAGGCTTGGGATAAGAAGGAACATGGGGAAGAGAGCGAGGACGAAGGCTTCATGTCGCACGTGATGAGTTGCAAGGCGGATAAGCTGGGCAAGGACCTCAGCTACCGTAAGAAGGCGGAGGAGGAACTTGTGGTCATTGATCCTAGGGCCAAGGCGCAGACTATCAAGGAGCAGAAGAGGGCTGAGAGGGAGGCGAGAGGGGGGAATACTGGGCGCGAGTGGGATAAGATTCGGAACTCCAAGATGGCGCGCGCTGCGGCGTCGTCGGGCAGAGGTGCGACATAAGTCATTTGGCCTGCGTATACAACAAGTATGTCGGTGTACTATGTAACTGGATAGAAAGAAATCAATGATACCCCTGGCCTAGTACTTAACGGGATCCCTTGGCGTTGACTCTTCCGGTTACGGAAGGTAACCGGGAGCAAAACCGTGTCCTATTGTTCCGACTACTGGATTGCGATTATGCAGCATATTCTTCTCGCGTGAGTGGGTGATGGTTGTGGACTCCAAGGTCTGTCTGCTACGGTGATACAAGCTCGCAGCGCGCGTGAACCGGAAACTCGGTGTTGGCGCGTCAAGCCGTGAAGATCGTGACGCCCACGTGATCCTTATCGATACCACATCATCAAGTAGCCTCACACGATTGGCTGGATTGACGACCCACCTTCCCCGATAGAGGGGAACATCATCGGCGGTCGAAAGAATGTTTCTTGCAAAGTACGATCCCGGCCATCGTCGACTCGCTGTCATCGTCTCACTGCTAGTGTGGTTCCTCTACGGACTTTCCGACTGAATTACCCATCCGCCACTGCGAATTCTTAAAACCCCGACCTTGCCACGCAGCCTGGCGACGGCTTTTCTTCCGACCCTCCGCGCGGGACACCATGGCTCTTGCGTAGCACAACTACCGACCGACACTAAGGCCAGCTTCGAAATACCAGCGACGATACAGCTCTGAAGCGCTCCTTGACCGACTTTTACGACTTGGAAATACCTATCGGCTTAAGCAGTCGTTCTATTTCGTTTTTCGCCCTTTTTATCATTACCCGACTTCCGTACCCGCGTCTCCACAACAGCAAGGCTGTCTCGCAAACGCTAAAGTTCCGGATCGCAACGGCCACGGCGGAAGCCCGCCCACACCACTCCATATCGAGAGGCCATATCGCGTCTCTCTTCGCTGGGCACAGCGGACCTTAATCGGCCTGTCATTCCACCGGCCGAGGATTCCGCGTTGGGTCCTCCGATCCTTTTGTCTCCTAGCCATTTCTGGGGCCTGAAGCCGAAGCTAGCGGTTCTGCTATTCCGGTCGTTTTGCGAATCGTCCTATCTCCATTTTACGCGACCTATTCGAGCACCGATTCCGTTGCTCCGCCACGAGCAATACTGCGCGTCTCGCACCACGTAGCGCGCCGTACCTAACCTCCCCACACCGAGGTACCGAACGGACCCCATCGTCCTCCCGACTTGTCCCCGCCGTCCGAGAAGTCACACACTACACACCGCCATGGCATCGCCGAACCAGCGAAAGAGGCCGGCGCCAGGCGCCTCGCCGTCCCTTGCCATGCACCCCTTGGACAACCAGTTCGCTGGCACGGATCACTTCGCCAGGTGGAACTCTCCCGACAATTCGAACGGTCTCGCCGAAGATGGCTCGCCGGCCATTGGCTCATACGGCATCCCGCAGCTCCCCGCGCAATACTCACAGCCGATCCCCGCGACGCCATCCAACATGCTGGCGCGACGGCAGATGAACCGTGCTCTAGTACCCACGGGCGGCAGAGCGACGTTCGATAATGGCTCTGATCCATGGAGCAGCAGCCTTGTTCCAGCAGATACGAACTCCCTAGATTCGAATGTGGGCGAGATGAACGAGCAGGACAGCCTGGCACATTTGGAGCAGCAGGCGCTCAAGGCGAAGAGGGAGGCGGAGGCCAAGCGCAAACAGATTCCGCCGTTTGTACAGAAACTTAGCAGGTGAGCACACTCCCCCGTTTCACACCCTACTGCCATTGGTACGGCGCTAACATGCTCTCTGTCAGCTTTCTCAACGAGGGGAAAAACCAGGAGCTAATAAGATGGTCCGAGAAGGGGGACTCGTTCATTGTGGTTGACGAAGAGGAGTTTGCAAAGAAGCTCATCCCCGAGCTCTTTAAGCACAACAACTACGCGTCCTTCGTGAGGCAGTTGAACATGTACGGGTTCCACAAGCGCGTGGGCCTGTCCGACAACTCGATGCGTGCCAGCGAGCGGAAGAACAAGAGTCCCAGCGAGTACTCGAATCCTTACTTCCGACGGGGGCATCCGAACCTGCTCTGGCTGATAACGAAGCCGAAGAGCAACAGCAAGGCGAAAAAGGTCACCAAGAGCCCCGAGAACGAGGCTGATAGCGAGGAAGAGGTCGGGCCGGACGAGACTCAGGGGTATGCGAATCTCTCGGGTGGAATGTCGCTCTCGGAGATCGGCGGCCCGAAGAAGGACATTTCTGTTTTCCGGGACGAATTCAAGAAGATCCGTGAGCATCAACAACTCATCCTGCAGCGGATGCAGCGCCTCGAGCAGCACCAGCAGCGCATCGAGCAGCAGCAGCGCGCGCAGCAGCAGCAGAAGGACCAGCGGGTAGACGAGATCTACCGGCTGTTTATGCGCCACGAGAACTCGCTGCAGAACATGATGCAGATCCTCATGTACCATTTTAAGAAAACCCTAGGGGACGGCAAATCGGCGCAGCAGATCAAAGACATTATGGCCTCGGGGTTCCTTCCGGGGAACAACCACGGCTCTTCCCATGGTGTTGTCGAGCTGGATGATCTTGTTCCGCCGCAGCCCAAGTCTCCTAACCCGATGGGCGTGGCGAGGAGACCGCCTCGTCTTCTCGAAGCTCCTCCCAGTGGGGGCGCGGGGAGTGTTGGGGCGGATTCTTCGACTCCCTCGGCGACGCCTCACTTCTCTGGTCCTGAGATGGGAACTGTTACGGAGATTCTGGAGAATACGCCCGGCGACTCGACATCGTCTCCGTACAGCCTAGGCTCGGAGCTCGACTCGAGTCAGCAGGAGCACCTCCTCCGGCTTCTTCACGACGCCAACAACAATGTGGCGGCCGCAAACGCGATTCCGCAGATGAACTCGGGAATGCCGTCCACGATGCCCGGAAGCCACCCCAGCCTCTCGACGCAGTCCGCACCGCAGCCGTCACCGGCACCCCACCACTCGTCCATCCCCCAGCCGAGGGAGAGCGCCTCGGCAGCGTCGAGTGGCAGCGCCCCCCCCGGCATGCCCGCGTCCACCCAAGGCAGCTACGCCGCCCCATCCTCGTCCACCGCGCCGCCCGTCCCCCCGGCGCCGTCCATGCCGGCGGGCGTAAACCCAATGTCGGCCGCCGGCCACGACATGTCTCACCCGTACTCCTCCATGGCGCCCTCGATACCCCGCAACCCGGGCGAAGTTGCGTACAACTCCAAAGAGTACGAGAACCTCAAGAAGCTCCAGGCGGCGCAGGACGCCAGCATCCAGCTGCTGGGCTCCAAGATTGCGCCGCTGAGCCCGTCGGGGCAGATCACGGGGTTCAACGGGCCGAGCCCGGAGGGGACTGACTACTTCAATGCGGGCAACTTTGATTTGAACGACCCGGCGTTTAACGAGTTTATCAACTCGGACCCGTTTAGTCATGAGGGGGGCGGGGTTGGGGGCGATGAGGCCGGGTATGATTTTGACTTGGGGCTGTTGGGGATTCCGAAGGATCAGGGGGTCGGGGAGTCGCAGGCGGATGGAGCCGGGGGGAGTCCGGAGCGGTCGAAGCGAAGGAAGATGCAGTAGGCGCTTTTGACGGGATAGTGGAGGGTTCTGGGGTGGTTTGGCGTTCGGAGGGGGATACAATGTAACTCGGGGTTGTCTGTCAGGTTCTTTCGAGGCATGGTGGAGCGAAATGGAGAGGGGGGCATTCACGGCAGTTGTTTTCTGCATGTTTGGGAAGGGGGATGATTCGAGATGACGGTGATGGTAATAAGGGCACAAAATACGGAGGCTACTTTCTTTGATACCCATTTTAAGACACGAGTCAGAGAAGACTTGATACCGGTTCCAATTTTTGCAAGTTGGAGTGGGTTCAAGTGAGATAAGGGGGATGTGAGATGGTTCCTGAGGGGGCTTGGAGATTTGGTGATCTGGATCGAGGTTTGTGTCTTGTGTTGTATTTGGTTTGGTATCTAGGTACAGCCCCTGTGAGGCCGCGGAGGGATGGGAGGAGTCGGGATGGACATGATATCCCCGGCTCCGACCTCGCGGCTCGTGGCTGTGAACAGCGTACGTAAAGCCCGCCGCCTGTTCCGCGTTTCCTCTGTTGACCGGGACGTTGTCCTGGGCGAAGGCACGACCGTTCCATAACGCAGACTAGTGCTCTCCCCACGGCTGGCCCCATTCCGTCCCCGAGCCCCTCCCGGGCCACCCTGTCTGGCCAACTGGTCGTCGACACGACGGCACAGCTCTCGCATCCGAGCACATCTCGCCTCCGAGCCCTGTCACCGAATACCCAAAGCTCCCTCATAACCCCGACACCCCCTACCCGGCCAACGGATTCGCATGTACCGTAACCCTCTCAACCCTAACCTCCCCCTTCGGCCTATTCTTCCTATCCACCTCCTCCGCCTCCAGCCTCTTCAGCGTCTCCTCGCTCTCCTCCCCCAGCACCCTCCCAAAAACCGTATTCAGCCCATCAAGATGCGGCGCCTTGTCCAGCAGTATAAAGAACTGGCTCCCGTTCGTGTCGGGGCCCTTGTTCGCCATCGAGACGACCCCGCGCGAGGAGTGGCGAAGGCCCGGGCGGAACTCGTCCGCGAAGGGGCCGCCCCAGATGGAGAGGCCGGATTTGGGGTTCGTGGGGGTCGGGTGGGCGGGGGCGCCGGTTTGGACCATGAAGGAGGGGATTAGGCGGTGGAAGGGGGTGGAGTTGTAGTAGCCGGAAGCGCAGAGGGCGAGGAAGTTCTGGATAATGGAGGTTGTTCGTTAGAGCTATGGTCGGAGAGGACCTGGGGAGAAGGGGAGCGGGAGGGAGGGAAGAGGGGGGAGCTCACCTCTGCCGTCTTGGGGACGCTCTCGCAGAAAACCTCAATCTTGATGTCGCCATGCGTGGTATGTAGTGTGACGGACATTGTCGCAATACCAAGACGCGTATCTCGTCCCGGAGCATCACCGCGCAGGAAAGTTGTCGGCAGTTCGGAGAAGCTTTGGGCGGGCCTTGGCAGGCGCTTGTCTTGGCGATCTTACTACGCCCATGGCGGGGGGCGTGTTTTACAGGGCTGGGCGAAGCACTGACGCCGCTCGGTCCCGGGTCCCGGCCCACTTGCGTGCGCTATGGGGTTTTAAGGTTGCTGAGGTTGTACCAGCGCCGGTATGAGCAGAAGCTCGAATGCTCGCAACATGCTTACTCCGATTCAAGATGGATGCTGTGCCGACGCCGGCTTTGATTGCCCATTCTTCAGGTCTCTCGTGTCAGAGACAGCCTGGCGCGGCTCGGCGCGGAAACGCGTCTTACCCGCCCCCAGCAGAGTCGAAGGATTCGGGAAGGTAACCCGGCGTTGGTTGGCGGCCCCCTGGTGCAGCCACGGCGATTGGTGATGGGCAATGGTGGGGTCCATCGCCCATCGCGCCCGCCCCGTCGCTTCCCCCGGGAAACGGCGTTTATTTACCCAGCGATCCCCCCGTGTCGTATGCAGGCTGTTTCTTTTTTTGTTCTCGCCTGTCAGGGCTGCCGCGGGACGGGCGTCGGGAATATGGAAATAGAACGGGGCGAATGGACCCTTTCCAGATGCCGGGTCTTTGGATCTCTCAATGGGAATGGTGGAGGAAGGGTATGGAGCGTTGGCCGGGTGCTACCGTCGCATACAAGAGCACACCGTAGATGCCCTGAGCTTCAAGGCGCGGCGCAGGACTTTTGGGTCGGCTATGTATTCGGAAGCTACACGTATCCATTGCAGGTTGGATCGCTCCTTCGTCGTCTGCACATGCTGAACGGGACACCATGATTTGTAACCTGGGAATACTTGTGATAGGGCTGTGCACAGAGTAATACCGAGCAGGCCTACGCACTACGCAGTAATACAAGTAAAGGCATGAGGCCCGTACATGTACCAACAACGTCCAGAGCAGCGGGCGAGTACACCGCATTCCGCTGCGGGTCTTTGTCAAGGCGCTGACGGCCACACCACCGTAAACAAGGATGCGAAATACAACGCTCCCGCAAAAGATCGGCGCAGGCTCCAGCCGGGGCGGCGTCTAATTCTTCGACCTTCATCTTTCCCCTTGAGAGCTGAACTCCACATCACTCTTGTAATTCCAACACCCTCCCAACCACGGCGATAAAATCACAACTGTTGAGGGCACCCGCCGCTCCTCACTCAAGCCCGCCTCCACCGTCGCCGTGCCCACCTCGACATCCTCCTGCCGAACCTCGTCCCGGCCCCCCTCCAACGCCATCCTACGTAACCGTAACCCCGCCGCGCAGCCCCCCCGACAGCCCGGCCTGCAGCTTGTGCAACCTCGCCGACTCGCCCCACAGACCGCAACCCCCAAACCTCCGAGACGAACGCGGCAACCAACATCCAACCCCCGACAGCCATCCCCAACGCCGCGCGCCCACACGCTGCTGCCGCCGCCCTTCTCGATCGTCCGAGACCCGCGCACGCACGAGAAAGACACATGAGAAACACGCCCGCGAGGCGCACTGGAGACGACTCGACCCGTTTTGCCCCGCCGCCCGAGCGAGACGACAGCCCTAGTAGCCGCCGCACGTCCGCGACCCCGTTGGTGCGGCGAGGATGGCGGCCCTTGTGAGGGTCTCTGGCCCGCCCAACAGCAGCTTCCTCGTCGGTTATCCGGGCATATCCGCTACTCTGGTGAGTTCTGCTCGGCTGGTGGAATGGCGGACCACCCCAGGGGGCGCCGCGCAAGGGGAGCGACTGCCGCGCCGCGTACCCCTGCCGTCAATCGCATCCGCTACGCTTCGGTGTTTTCCTTTGGCAACTCCATCCCGCTTGCATCACTGTCTTCCGAGCCCAGGTACTAACTTCGAAGCATCTCCAGCCCCGAATTGAAGGCAAGGTTGAGATCCGCCCCTCCCAGGGGTACTCTGCCCCCGTCGCGATATCACTCGTCCGCATAAGCCTCCAGCGCCGAGAATCCATACACCCCACCGCCGAGAACGTCGCGAGGCGCCACCTCGGGACCCCGCGCCGCGAGACCATCGACCTGGTGGGCAAGGAGATGCTGCTGTACCGGTGCACGACGGGCAAGGAGGCCGACGTTGTGGTGGCCATGGACCTGCCCTTTGTGCTGTATATACCCTTCGGCCGCGGCGGCGAGGACCCGAACCGCAAGATCCCCCCCGCGTCGCTGTCGCTGGGGGCCAGCCGGACGGCGGAGACGTACTACGAGCTGGTGGTGACGGTGCAGCAGGGCGCGACCCACCAGCACAAGTACACCTTCCCGGTGCCCATCCAGCGGTACGACACGCTCTCGACGTTTGGCATGTACAACAAGCCCGAATACAAGACGGCCGTCTCGGACAACATCGTCACGCTGGGCATGTCGCTCCCGCGGTGGAGCTACGGCCCGTCGGACCCCATCACGGTCTACGTGCGCCTCGCGCCCAACCGCGACTGGATGAGCAAGGCGAAGAAGGTGACGGTCGACAAGATCACCGTCTCGATCGAGGAGGAGATCACGTTTAATCCCGAGGGCGACGAGCCGACCAAGAAGGTGAATAGGCTGGATAAGAGGGTGCATACCGTCAAGGCGAAGTTGACGGAGGCGGGGCTGACGACGAATATGGCGCTTGTGTTTCCGTCGAGGTCGATTAGGGATGCCGAGGGGATAATACGCCGGGAGAAGGCGGGGTTTCCGCTGTATGAGGTTGCGTCGTTTACAACTTCTTCGACGCTCTACAGGATCGAGTTCTTTCTGTGCATAAAGGTATGTCTCCCGTTTTGAGGTCCTGGCCCCGTGATCTCTGTGTGTTGACAGCGTATCCCAGGCCCACCTGAGCTCCGCGCGAGATATCACGATCCGCCAGCCCATCGTCATCTGTCCCATGGACCACCAGGAGTGCAAGGAGGTCCTGGACGCAATTGAGCTGGCCGCCAGGGAGGCGACGGACGTCGATCCCAGCCGGCCGCCGCCGAGGCCCACGATCATACGGGCTACGGATCGGAATGCGCTTGAGACTCTAGGGCTGTGTATGGTTGGTGGGCAGAAGAAGCCGCTCATCGAGTAGGGTGGTAGGACTGCGGGTGATGCCCGCGGTTTACGATTCGACCCTGCGGTCGCGCGGCCGAGGCTAAGCTTGAGTCCCGCCGGGGATACCTTGTGGATATAGGCGGCCGTGTTTCCGGTCGGGCTCGACGCCGTTATAGGCGCGTCACGGTGGATTTGAAATTCCGTGGAAGCGTGCATGCCGCTGCGGCGGCAGTGTACCAGCTAGCCTTGGTCGCTGGATCAGACCTCAGCCCAACAGGGGCAGCGACGAGCACAGGCGGAGGCGGGACATATAAACGCAGCAGACCCGGCCCGTACCCGTCACCACCTCTCGAGCCGACTTGGCCGGGAACCGGAAGCGCCCCCAGCGAGGGATTACCCCACATTCCGAGGGCCATGCGCCTCCAGCGGAAGAAACTTCATTCCTGAAACCGCTTGTTATTGTAGTCGGTACTTCTTTGGTTTGTGCTTTGGCAGGCCCTTACTTTTTTACTTGATTTGGCGGGCAGGTAGGCGGACAGGCAGGCGGGCATTCGCGAGGCGTTTTGGGGTTTTTTCGTTTCCAATATGCGGCTGGCGGTTTTCTCTCCGCTCTGGTTCAATGTAAGGCTGGGGCTTGTTTCAATTCTTGTTCCTGTGGGACTGTTCTCTTCATCTTCTTGGGCCGAATGTACCTTGTCTCTGTCTTTATCCTGCGTCTGTGGGCACATACCTTGTCTCTTTGGTTCTCTCTACGTTGTTCCGGAGGCGTACTTGGGAGTCGCTAGGCTTGCGGGTCTGGGGGTAGATGGCAAGGGGGCGTACGAGGGGCCATGACACGATGGTGTTGTTCTCTCTCGTGGTGTTGGTGGTCTGGACGGGGGTATTTGTACAGTACGATGTGCTTGAGGTTCTAGGCTCGCTAAGGGTTACAGCTGTTCGTAGTCGAACGTGAATCGTGAATCTTGGAAGTCCAACAATGGTCCCAATCGATGAATGAATGGATCTTTGTATATAGTCACCCGAACACATTTCATCGATAATTTACAGCGCCAGTCTCATGTTCCTTTTTCCTTGGACAACTTTAATCACTCCAGATAAACGCATCAAAGACTTTCCCTTAAACAATAAAGATCCCCCTCCCCCTTTTCGAACAGTAAACAGCTCACGTGCCCCCATTGAACAGCATTCCCATTGAGCGGTCCTCCATCGAAACAATGCCCATCCAACGCTAACAAGGGGGCTGTTCCGCCCTGTCCTTGCGCCGTCATGGCGTGGGCCGGACAATTAGTATGAGGCCAAAGGGATCATTCACGGGGTGCGATGTGCGTGTTTCTTTGTTAAAAGCCCTTTGGCCCTCTCTCACGGGGAGGAGAGGGGGAAGAAGGGGATGGTAGATCCTTCTATTGCTTTTAACGTTTCTCAGTTTCTTTCCATCTTATATCAAACGCCATTAGTCTTGGACACGGGGAGAGGTCTTGCTCAGTTTATACCCATCCCAGCATTGAGACCATCACGACTATCGGATCGGGCTCTTACTTTCCCATCATACCCTCACTTCGCAGGAACCAGACACGGAAGGGCGGCCCTAGTCGAGATAACCAGAGTAAGCTCCGCACAAGACTCGCGCCAGGCCAGATTAACGCCAAAGCAGAACCATGGCGCCGCGCAACGGGATAGACCTCGACGCTGTGAGGCGCGGGTCGGGATGTGGTACGAGGCCAACGTCAACGCGCAAGGGGATCAGGAGGCCGAGGACCAGGAGGACGAGGGTCTGGAGGACGAAAGTCAGGAGAACGAGGACCAAGAGACAGAGGGCCAAACGAACCGGGACGAAAGGCAAGTCCACTTCGATGATACCCAGAATGTGTTGGTGGAGTACACCATTCCGCAGGGCGCCACGATGCGGCCGTTCCGGTCCGGCAGGCAGAGGAGAGGGTCCGGTGCTGGGGTAGCGGAGGCGATTCCAGCGGGAGATGTTCCAGATAAGGAGCAGCCGCGAGAGGGCCGGGAGGAGCGGGCCGCGGACACGCCAGAGGACGAGCCGGCAGAGGAAGAGGACACCTTGGGACAGGAGATGGCGCAAGTGTTCGGCCGCTTTGATCCCGAGATGGAGGAGGCGATCGAAAACGACCTGGCAGTGGGCCAGCTGGAGGAGTCAGCCGCGTATGTCGCGCAGGAGGAGCGGGGGCCTCAAATCACACAGCTGTCGATACGACGATTCGCTGCCCAAGCTCTCGCGGCTGGAGTCCCCAGTCCCAGCTGCGAGTGCCGAACATACGCGGGAATCCGAGCTCATCTCCAACCCGTCTAACCCCCGAGCCCAAGTCCCACCCTCAACAGACGACACTCCCTCCCGCCGCCGACCTAGCACCATCCCCGGTCCCCAGCCCTCAGAACCTGACGCCCCCGAGTCAGCCAGGCAAAGGCTCTGGAGCCTCTCCGGACGTGTGGCGCGTAGGATAGGGAACTACGTCGGCCGTCGAGGCCTGGGTTTGGCCGCGTCGGCGGCGGCCTGCGTTGCAGCGGGCCTGCTAGCGAGGGCCGCGATGTCGCGTGGGAACGTGTACGAGTATGTCCTTGTGAATGAGCCCAGGATGTGGTACGCGGGTGACTGAGTTGTCTTTCCTCTTCCCTACTTGTACCTTTGCTGTGCTTTGATTTTGCTTTGGGTTGGCGTTGATAGACTGTTTTGCTGTTTTATTTAGCATTATTAGCGAGGATAGCGAGGGTTTGCATATGCTGTTGCATTTTCAGGGTAGTTAGCAAAGCGGAAAATAGACAAATGCTAAGGCCTGTTTTTCGTTATGCCAGGCGCGGATTTGAATGTGATGGCTATCAATGATCACGAGACGGGTTTGAGGAACGAAGTAGGGAAGTAGAAAGGAGAAAGAACGAGGAGCTGAGGAATCAACAGACGAGATTCCGAAATCAAGGAAAGAGGAAACTGGTCCTCCCTCATTTGACCGTATGTGACGCACAGCCGAGAGAAAAAAAC
This sequence comes from Scopulariopsis brevicaulis, assembly GCA_017657125.1. NCBI lineage: Eukaryota > Fungi > Ascomycota > Sordariomycetes > Microascales > Microascaceae > Scopulariopsis > Scopulariopsis brevicaulis. The sequence goes on from JAGFNX010000133.1 coordinate 78,675, forward strand.
AACCTAAATAGACTGCAAAGTACTTTCCCGTCTAAGTTATATCCGCACCTTATACACAGATCGAAAACGCGTCCCGATCGCCCTCACACATTACATTGGACAAGAGAAATATGAGACCCTGTCTGTATCCCCCCATGCCTTAGATACCCAGAGTGAACTCGACACCGACGTCGATATCCCGAGCTACACAAGGAAAACATAATGTTTAGTAAACCAACAAACAAAACGTTAGGCAGATCACCACGACTCACCCATCTTCACAACCTTGGAAAGCTGCACCGACTTCTCGGCCGCGGTCTGGAGGTCCTCAATGGAGAAGATCTTCATGCCCGAGTCGTCGATGAGGCGGCGGGCCTCCTCGACGTTGGTGCCCTGCAGACGGGCGATGATGGGGACCTTGAGGTCGAGCGTCTGCGCTGTGTTGATGAGGCCGTGGGCAATGTGGTCGCAGCGCACGATGCCGCCAAAGATGTTGACGAAGATGGCCGTGACCTTGGGGTCGCTGGTGATGAGCTCGAACGCCTCCTTGATGGCCGCGGGGGTCGCGCCGCCGCCGACGTCGAGGAAGTTGGCGGGCTGGCCGCCGTTGAGCTTGATGATGTCCATGGTCGCCATGGCCAGGCCCGCACCGTTGACCAGGCACCCGATGTCACCGTCGAGCTTGATGAAGTTCAGGTTCGACTTGGCGGCCCGCACCTCGTCGGCGTCCTCCTGCGTGGTGTCGCGCCACGAGAAGATCTCCTTCTGGCGGAAGTCGGCGTTGTCGTCGAAGCCGAACTTGGCGTCCATGCAGAGCACCTTGTGGTCGGTCGTCTCAGAGAGCGGGTTGATCTCGACCTGCGTCGCGTCCTTCTCGCGGAAGATCTGGTAGAGCTTCTTGATCGTGTCCTTGGCGGGCTCGATGCACTGCTCGCTGAAGCCGAGGCTGGCAGCGATGTCCTGCGCAATCTCATCCGTGACGCCAACGTTGATGTCGATGTTGGTCGTCTTGATGGCGTCGGGGGTCTCCTTGGCCACGGTCTCGATGTCGACACCGCCCTGCGACGACGCGACGATCACGGGCGCCTGGGTGGCGCGGTCCATGAGGATGGCAAGGTAGAACTCGCGGCGGGCGAACTTGCGCTCGCAGATGTAGACGGAGCTGCAGAGGCGGCCGTCGGCGCCGGTCTGCTTGGTGACAAGCTTGTGGCCGATCATCTGCTTCGCGAACACCTCCGCCTCATAGGGGGAGTAGATGACGCGGACGCCGCCCTTCAGGCCGTTGTCGAAGGTGCCCTTGCCGCGGCCGCCTGCGAGGACCTGCGCTTTTATCACCATGTCGTCGTTACCGATGCTCTCCGCGATGTCCCTGGCGGACTCGGCAGTCTCGGCATTGGCGCCCTTGGGCACGTCGACACCATACTTTTGGGATGGTTAGCTTGATCGCTCTTGCTTTATCCCGGCGAATGACGGGCAGATGACATTGGGGAGACCCGATGGCTGAGAGTGCGGGATGCTCGGATGTAGGCGTATGTTTACCTGCCGGAGGAGATCCGCGGAGCGGTACTCGTGGATGCTGAGGTGCCTCGCTTGTTGCGCGGCGGCGGGAAACTTGCGGAGAGAGGGGCTGGCGAAGAGCTAAGGATGATCAGGAGTTAGCCAATTCCTCTCCGGCTACGCGAGAGAGGCTCGACGCGGGAAGCTCGACGCGGGAAGCCACCCGGGGCGAGTCGGGGACAGCTAGCTACACGTACCTTGGAGGACCTCGTGGCCGAGGCCAGGACGCGGCTGCCACCGAGCTTGAACATGGCGGCTGTGGTTAGGAGAATGTGAGGAAAGTGAAGAGTGGAGATTTCCGACGGGGGACGGGCGACAGTGAAGAGTGAGGCCGGCCTTGAGGTGTTTGTTAGGATGCTGGCATTAGGGGGTAGAAGTTGCGTGCAGGCGCGGAATCGACGTCAGTCGGCAAAACGAATATCGTCTCGGAATATGCCGGTCTCAAAATCTGAGCAACGTCGGCCTTCCGCGGCTCGGGTCGTATTTGCACGGTACGGGACGCCGAGCCCACCAATCAAATTGCACGTGCGCCGTCGGGCCTTGGCTAGTGTGTGTTGCCGCGAGACGAGCCAGTTCCGGGGATGACTAAGCCGGACGAGCTCCCTGCCGTCAACTTGTTCCCGACTTCGCATCCTGCCTTGACATCATCCGCGGCCCGGCTCTCAGCTCGCAACAGCTTCGCAACTCTGGGGAGAGCAGCTACGATACGCACGAACTGCCAAGACCGGGGCTTATTCAACTAGTGAATATACAAATAAAATGGCCCGCTAGCCTAAAAGGGAACAAGCACCGCAATGGATCCTTCGCTGGCGCCCGTGGCGGCGGCGGCTGGCTCCCAGGAGCCGTCGCCCCAGGTGAAGCTCGGCAGGTCCCTCTTCGAGACGGGCACGGTGGCTTTTGATCCTTCCTCGGATAAGTCATCAGACGAAGTTCAGAATGCCCGTGCCGAGTTCCACAACATCATCGACAGGTAAGATTGGGCACAGCAGAGATGTCCGCTGAACCACTCATCTGACTCGCCCCAGAGCCGGCACGTGGACTCTTGTTCAGGTCCTCAACGGACTCCTCAAGCCAGACGCGGTCCCGGAGTGGCTGAGAAGAGAGATTCTGCCTGTGCTCGTTCGCATACCCTTGAGAGGTGATGGCGTCCGGGCGACCCTGGAGTTCGTCTTCTCGGTCCACCCGAGCGGCACGGTCCCGCAGACCGATGAGACCAAGCCCGACAAGAGGGGGGCGAACATTGCTCCCGAAGCGCTCGCCATGGCCACTCAGCTCCTTTCATCTATCCCTCCCGCTATCTCCGACCAGACATGGATCGACGCCATCACCCCGCAGCTCTTCCATCTCTTGGACGGCAAGGAGGGTGCCGAGCTTGCGCGTGTATCCGCATACGTTACTTCTTTTGGTATCCTCGGAAGAAGAAAACTTGGAGCTCCAGGTGTGTCCCGCGCAATCACTATCCCGCCGACGGCCTCTACTGACAACCCTCAGGAGCACCGGGCTGGAACGCCTTTGTAAACCCGATCCTTCACCGTATCAAACCCTCGCTCAACCCAAACTGGCGGGATGAGCTGGGCCGTGATACTGAGGAACTCGTCGACCTCAGCAAGGACAAAGTCCTCGTCTCGGCCGACGACTTGCATATTGCCCTCCGGCGACTGTCGCTGCTATTGAATGCGACTCCCTCTCCGAGCCTCTGCAGAAGGCTCGTGGATCCCATCTTACTTCAGCTATGGGCCATCTCGTCGTGGCTAAGTCCGGGAACCGCCCTAAAGGAGAAGTACTGCGATGTCGCTACGTCGCTCCTGCGAACGTTCCTGAAAATTGCGTCGGCACCTGAAAAGACCGAGATCCTGATCAGGAACTTGCTGTACATTGGCGAAGTCGACAATGACAGCGTGACGTGGAAGTACCGCTCTGGGGAAGACACCCTGGAAGTGGTCATGCCCCGCAAACTCGAGCGCCCTCCGCAAATCCAGGACCTGGACTGGAGCGAGGTAGAGCAGAAGTCTGCCGCGCTTGCAACCACGCTGGTTGACAGCTGCACGGATCAGGACCTGTCGACGCTATTCCTCCAGCTATTCAGGAAATGGGTCTCCTCCAGGTCCACCGTGCGCTCGGAGACCGTCAAGATCAAGACCGAAGATGCCGAGACGAAAGATCCGGTCGGGGGACTGCTGGAGATGATGGTCCTGCAGCAGCTGATGGAAAAGGCGACGGATAAACTAATAAGCAGGGCCAGCCAGCTCTTGGACCTTATCTGCGAGGTAATGGAGGCGGACGAGAGAGAGCCCCAAGGTACCGAGGTCATATCGGTGATGCTCAGCATCCTAAACCACGTTATTTCCGCGCCTCAATTCCAAAAGTCGAGCTTGAAACCAGGGGTGCTTAAACTTATCGAGGGCTCGCTCGAACGGTTCTCCCAGGATGGGACCCCAGAAGTGTCTCAGACGGCCAGGAATATGCTCCTCCTCTTGCAATATCGAGACGAGCTCGACCAGCCTGAGGATGTGACGCCGGCGACTGATAAGCAGGTTGAGGACCGGAACACCTATAAGCTCGCCATATCGTACATCACGGACTCGGAGTCGCCGCCTCCTGTGAAATCGGAGGGTCTTAACCTGATATCAGGTCTAATACAGTCGAACAGTCCAGCTCTGGACCTACCGGCGGTCCTCGTCCTTCTATCAAGGCTTCTAGCGGACAGCGAGGACTACATCAACCTCCGCGTCATCAAGATGTTTGTCCAGCTCGCGAACAAGCACCCGAAGACCGTCTTCCAAGAGATATTAGACCACTACCTCGACGCCAAGGAGTTCTCAACCACGGACACTAGACTCCGCTTCGGAGAGGCCCTCCTCCAAGTAGTAGAACGCCTAGGCCAGGCCTTCACCGGCGCCGCAGCCACGCAGGTCTGCGAGGTCCTCCTATCAATCGCCAGCCGGCGCGGCCACCGCCCCAAGACGGCAATGAAACAGGAACGGGAAGCGCGGAAGAGGGAAAAGGACAACAAGGAGGCGGCGGAGGCCTGGGGCGGCGAGGTCCCGGACATGAGCGACGAGGTGCCCGAGGAGGAGAGGGTCAACAACGAGATCCTGTCGCGGATCGTGGAGGGGTGGGAGAGTAAGCGGGGGAGCGAGGACATACGCATGCGCTCGTCGGCGCTTTCGGTCCTCGCTTCTGCTGTTGAGACGAACATTGCGGGCATCGGGACGTCGCTGGTTTCTGCTGGTGTTGACCTGTGCATCAACGTTTTGATGTTTGAGCCCGAGATGGAGAAGGCTATTCTGAGGCGTGCGGCTATCTTTTACATACTGGGATTCGCGCGTGCGCTGGACAGTGCCCGGCAGGAGGGGAGACGCCTCGGGTTCGGTCTCACGGATCAGAGCCGGGAGGATATCATGCGCACGCTAAAGTACATCGAGGGCACGGACAATGACGGCATGGTTCAGGAGCACGCGAGGGACGTCATTGAGAGCTTGGAGAATCTGCAGATGGCGAACTTGTTGCATCGCAGCGGTGGTGGGGAGGAGCCTGATCTTGAGAGGGTTCTGAGGCTGGGCCCGAGGCTGGATGTTCACGGGGGCGCTCCTACTTCTCGGCCGAGGATAGAAGAGATCGAGTAATTAAAGACCCATGTGACGTATTGGTATCACGTTTACATGCCTTACATGCAGTGACTGAGACGTCTTGTCTTTCCTCGACGAGCTCGCCCGAAGGATGGATGTTAAGCTGTGTCACGTGACGTCGCGACGCGACAGGAGAACTACGCGCCGGTACGATTTATGCCTCTGCAACACACCCCACAACCTCACCATTGCGACGTCACCAACCGTCGTAATTCCCACCCCGGAAAGAAACGATCGTACAGTTTAAATGGGAATACCTCGCACGATATGCGCGCCGGCAGGGTCATAGCCGACTCGGATGACTCGGACGAGTTCAGCCCCGTCCCGAGCCCCTTGAGGACACTCCCTTCGTCGAGCGCGAGGTCGGCGGAGGGGGCCGGTGCTAGCTCAGCGGACCCGGGGTTTTTCCAGTCGGCGTATCTTGCGCGGCAGGATGCGGTGGCGCGTGATGCCGGGTCAAATGGGGATGGGGAGCTGGCGGCGCCGGGAGCGGAGGGAACGGATGCTTATGACCCGTGGGCGTTGATGAGTAGCCCCGATGAGCTACGCAATACACCGAGGGCGAAGAAGACGACGCGGCCGAGGGGTTCGAAGACGTTCTCGAAGAAGGGCGGTCTAGTGAGCAGCGATACGTCACCCAAGAATGGCCCAGGTCTTGCAACGTCAGCGAATAATGATACCCCTTCGAAGGCCTTGAGGACGTATTCGAAGAAGAAGGAAACAGGAGTGACCAGCAACGACACCTCGCATGGGGATGCTCTGGGCATCGGAACGCCAGAAACAAAGAACGGCACTCCTACGAAAGCCACGAGGACGTACTCGAGGAAAGATCCAGGCGTGGGCAGCAGTGCTGCTTCGGCTTATGAAGTTGTAGACTTGGTCTCGCCGGACCAGCGGGGTACGGCACGGCAGACAAGCCAGGCGGCGAAGCGCAACGTCGACGAGGCCAATGGCGATTACGGGGATATCTCGACGCGTCCCTCGAAGAAGAAGAGGATAAGTGACCTCAGAATTGGGGGTGCAGGTGGTCTGGAAGATGGAAGCGTCGATGTTCCTGCGTCATTTGGCGCCTCCCCTGGCGCTGGCTCCATGGCTCCTCCCACAAAACAAAACGCGCAGGATAGCTTTAAGGGAGATTCTGGGTATTTATACGTGGAAACCTCAAGGATGACGGCGAGCCAGAAGCAACAGTACGAGGAAGTGAGCTTTCCTTCACTGAGTAGCATCGACGAGCCGAACCTCCGGCAATACACGCATCTCGCGAGGTCGAGCGGCTCCGCGACGATCGCGTACCCCACGCCGACGCAGTACCGACGGCCTGATCCGTCGATGCCTCCTCTACAAGAAAGTCCATCACCGGTCGGATCGAAAAGGGGCTCCGGGAGGGGACGGCTGAGCAGCCTTCCGCCTACTGCCGATAACCCAGGCTCGTCTCCGGACGTCATCTCAGGCCCACAGGAAGGGGACGGTGTGGACCCGGCTGCGCAGGCTGAGCCGCGTATCGTGGAGCAGGATAATGACTGCGATGAGGACTGGAATGAGGAAGACTTTGGATTCCCTCGGCAGCAAGAGCCCCGACCATGCCGTACGAAAAAGCGCTCACGTCCCCCGGAGCAAGACACAGAACCGCCATTGATGCAAGATGGCATGGCGACTACGGCACAGTACACGGAGAACGCAGAAGTGCAGGTAACTTCAGCAGCACAGCAAAGCGTCGAGCAGCCACCCATTCTGAAGAAGAGGGGCCGGAAGAAGAAGGAGAAGGCGCCCGAACCCGAACCCGAACCCGAATCCGATCCGGCCGTCTCAGCAGCGGAAGACCAATCCGAAGACGTGCCCCCGCAGAAGAGAAAACGTGGAAGGCCGAGGAAATCGCACAAGGCGGGTGGCACGGATAATGTACCGGTGCAGGACGCAAAGGTCCCGGATCCAGACCCTAGAAGCGAGATGTCGCACAACGTGGGGGACGGGTCGGAAAGGGCTGGCTCCTGTATTACCGGTACCAAGGAGGACGACGAGCAGGATTCCAAGGAAGACGGCGGGACGAGCGCCAAGACTGACGGCGAGGGAGATGCCGAGGACGTGTCACCTGGACGCAGGGTACTCGCCGGTACTGGGCAGGAGCCCGCCGGGACCTCAGCCGCAGAAGGGGGTAACGTTTCCGCGGGCAGGGACAGCGCCGCCGACGGGAAGGGGGAGGTCGCGGAGAAGGGCCAAGCTGCCCCGGGGAAAGCTGCAGCGTCGCAGACGCCGGGCGTCAAGCCGGTTTATCGGGTCGGGCTGAGCAGGCGGACGAGGATCGCGCCGCTGCTGAAGTCCATACGCAAGGGTTGAGGGGGTACGGCCGAAAGTCACGGGGCGCATTATTGTGAGTCTCAGAGGTCTGGTTACGCTGCATTTCCCCGCACATACAACATGCGCGATGGCGCTCGTTCACACCGGGGTTGAGACGGTCAAAACAAATCCTGGGGTGGAAATTACGGTGGCTGGCACACTGCATCAAGGTGGACGGGCCAGGCGGAGGGTTACATGTCTCTTGGGATGATCCCTCTGGGCGCGGGTAAGGAGAGGGAGGACGAGATGACAGGCAGAGGACTGTTGCACGGACGCCCTCGTGGTGCAAGTCCGGCTGTGCCCGAGCGCGTGCAAGCGGAGCATCCGTCACCAGCACTCATCGACGGCATCTAGGGGCCGGCGTTGAGCCCGGCGAACTGCTGGCCGAGAGGGCCTTCGATGCCGGGCGGAGGGCCTGTGCGGGAGCGAACTGGACGTCTGCGTGCTGCACCCGCTCCTGCGGATGCTGGCTACGTCGACGTGCGTTTCCTGAGTGGCTGGGCTGCCGGTCACGTCTTGGCGTCACCACGACGTCAACGCGGTGTGGCCCGGTCAAATTATACTCGGGAGCAGGACCCTTGTTCCTCGGAATGTTTCTCCGGTTCCGTTTTCCCGGCTCCTTCGTTTGCTGAACCCTCTGCGCAGTCTTGGCACATGGTCCCCGTTCTTTGCCGATCTCTCTTTTCTGGGACTCCGGCCTCCTTTTGATCCCGGGTCTTCTCGGCCAAATCCCCTCTCCCGGCGTGCTTGTCCCCTGCCGGGCCGCCGTTGCGGTTGCAGTTACCCCTCGCAGCAGCGCGTGGCCGCCCGGCCTCCCTCCCGGTGCCGCCCCCAACTCGCGGCGGCAGGTGCCCGCAGGGCGCTAGCGGCCCCTGTCAGTGGTGGCGGCCAGCGGTGGGGCCAGCGGGCTGCCCCTCTTTCCCACTTTTCGCCTAGTGCGGGGCAAAATTTGCCCTCGATAGGTCACGTCCGGTGACCGAGTATCGGCGCTCATGGACTCACTGTAAAGCCTCGGATTCCCGTGGTGCAAGCATCTCGTTCCGTCCACGAGAAAAACCTCGTTTTTCCAATCCCGGTTGCCAATCCGACTGCCGCGCGCGAGACCCCTTCCCGTCCCCGTCCCGGTGCCAGAGCTTTGCCGCTGCCTCCCTGCGTCTGCTCCCGTCGCGCGGCGGCTGTCGACCTCTATTCCCTCCACGGCCCCGCCCCGCTACAGTAGCCCGCCCCCAGGCCTCTGACTCCCCTGGGTCCCTGGGACCGAGAGCGTCCAGCCCTTCTTGTGTATCCCACCCCCCACCCGCGCTCCGTCCTTCTTTTCCCTCCCTCTTTTCCTCGCCATCACCGACTACTGCCCATCCTCCGAGACACAAGACAAGCCCCCTCCCCGAGCCACGAGGCGACGAAACCGCACAACACCCCGCTCCGCCCACACCATGGCCGCAAACGGACTGCCGCCGCGGGCCTCGGCCAACACGCACTCGCTCTCGCAGCGGTACCTCAGCACGCGCGGCGAGGACAATGACGTAGGGATACATGCCACACACCCGGTAGCACAAGTGCTTCGTTTCTGACAAACCTTTTTTCTCTCGCCCGCCGCGCAGTTCTCGTTCGAAGACGTCGTGCTCAAGGGCCTTGCCAACGACGGCGGGCTCTACATCCCCGAGGAGATCCCCAAGGCCGAGGGCTGGCAGCAATGGAAGGACCTCTCGTTCGTCGACCTCGCCTTCGAGGTCATGTCGCTGTACATCTCGCCCTCCGAGATCCCCGCCGCCGACCTCAAGAGCATCATCGCCAAGAGCTACGCCACCTTCCGCGCCCCCGAGACCACGCCCCTGGTGCACATGAAGGACGACCTGTGGCTGCTCGAGCTGTTCCACGGCCCGACCTTTGCGTTCAAGGACGTCGCCCTGCAGTTCCTGGGGAACCTGTTTGAGTACTTCCTCGTGAGGAGGAACGAGGGCAAGTCCGGGAAGGGTATGTTACGGTGCACGGGGTTGCCGCCGTCGTGTCCCCCGTCCTGGCGCGCGGACGGCCACTCGCAACCTGTTTCCCAGCGTGATCTCGCGTTCACCTTGCACCCGAGGTTGTCTCGATCCCGCGACTGACAAGCCCAAAGACAGGCACCATCTGACCGTCGTCGGCGCCACGAGCGGAGACACCGGCTCGGCCGCCATCTACGGGCTCCGCGGCAAGAAGGACGTGTCCGTCTTCATCCTGCACCCCAAGGGGCGGGTGAGCCCGATTCAGGAGGCGCAGATGACGACGGTCCTGGACGCCAACGTCCACAACATCGCCGTCCACGGGACCTTTGACGACTGCCAGGTATGTCCCCAGTGTCGCCGATGCGCGCAGGAGTGTACTGACCCGATGAACAGGACATCGTCAAGGCCCTCTTCGCCGACCCCGACATGAACGCGACGCACAACCTCGGCGCGGTGAACTCGATCAACTTTGCGCGCATCCTCGCGCAGATCGTCTACTACTTCCACTCGTACTTCTCCCTCGCCAAGACGAACCCCTCGTTCTCGGTCGGCGACAAGGTGCGCTTCGTGGTGCCGACGGGCAACTTTGGCGACGTGCTCGCCGGCTACTTTGCTCACCGCATGGGCCTCCCCGTGGAAAAGTTCGTGGTGGCGACTAACGAGAACGACATCCTCGACCGCTTCTTCAAGACGGGCCGCTACGAGAAGAAGGCGCCCGGCTCCGAGGCGTCGGAGGCGGCCGTCAAGGAGACGCTCAGCCCCGCCATGGACATCCTGGTGTCGAGCAACTTCGAGAGGCTGCTGTGGTTCCTCGCGTACGAGTTCGCCGAGTCGGCGGGCATGGACGACGAGTGGAACAAGAAGCAGGCGGGCCAGGAGGTGACGCAGTGGCTCGGCGACCTCAAGACAAAGGGCGGCTTCGGCCCCGTGTACCAGGACATGATTACGAGCGCGCGGCGCAACTTTGAGAGCGAGCGCGTGAGCGACGCGCAGACGGTCGAGACCATCAAGGCGTGCTACAACGGGCTGGGGTACGTGCTCGACCCGCACACGGCCGTTGGCGTCGCGGCGGCGGAGAGGTCCGAGAAGGGCGGCGCGCCGCGCGTGGCGCTCTCCACGGCGCACCCGGCCAAGTTTGCGGGCGCGGTGGAGCAGGCGCTCAAGGAGGAGGAGGGCTTCAGCTTCGAGGACAAGGTGCTGCCGCCTGAGCTGGTGGGGATTGAGCAGAGGGAGAGGAGGGTTCGGGAGGCGGAGGGGAAGTGGGAGACTGTTAGGGAGGTTGTGAGGGCGCAGGTCAACGAGGAGATTGGGGCGTAGGTACGTCTGGTATGTGGTTTAGGGAGAGTGAGGGCTTTGGATGAAATAGGATGGGAGGGTGGGATGGTGGGGGGTTTTGTCAAGGGCTAGATGGTAGATTTTGGGTTCCATTCACTTTTCTTTCTACATTCGACGGGGTGTCCGGTTGTCCCATGTGGGCTGGGGTGCGTTTTTAGAGCTGGCTGTCGTTTTTGGGTTTTCGGTTCGTGTTGTTTCCCGAAATTGGGTTTAGCGGATCACAGTATGGGGATCCTGAGGTGCGTGCGGGTGTTGGGGGTTGAAGTTGAAGCTAACGGTAGGGGCGATGGGGGAGATTCAGCATGTGAGTGTCGATATGAGACGTGGTGTATATGCTCATTGTTTATCCCCTTCTCCATATCGTCTACGTGATGGGTACTAGAAAGGTGAGCGATAGTTGGGAATCTTCCTGGGTCGTGTGGCCTCGGTTTCGGGGCGTGGAATGTCCTTTCCTTTTGGGAGTGGAGGGTTGGAGAGTTGGGATTCTGACCTCCAGGTTTGGGGTCGGGTAATGGAGGCGATCGCCGGGTCGGAGACTTGAAGGCCGGCATGAAAATGAATGATGGGATGAAACAGTTCCGCACTTCGATCGACATGCGTCTCCCCTGCCCCTATCGATTTGACAGCCTGTGACAGGCCCCATCAGCACGCTTACACTTCTCCCCTTGATGCTTCTTAGGCTTTGGGTCATCCGTACCTGATTTCATCGGGGTCTAAAGACGGAGATTCTAGGTACAGGCTGCTTAATTCCCTGACCACATCAACGTCGCATCTCCCCTTCAACGATCCAACCAACCATCCACCGACCCACCCCCCGGCCCCCATCTCTACCCCCAACATACCGGAGAAATAAATAGCCCCTTGATCCCGGATATACCATGAAAAATAACAACCGGGGGTGAGCTTACCCAGCCCCGCAAATTAGAAGACACGGGAAGAAGGGGAGAATGGCAGGCTGCTCCAAGGATCCGGGCGGTCGTTGCATGAATCCCGTTTCAGAACGTTACTTCCAAAACGCAGTCCCGCGCATCACCCACGCGCATCACTTCAGCTTTGCGACTCGGCTTCCTATGAGCCGGCGCGTCTTGTAAAGAGGCTAGGGGGCCGCCGGGTTAGGGTGTCGGGGATGAGGTGAGGCTGGCGAGGGTGCCAAGATGAATCAATCCGTTTCTCTTTCCGAACCTTTTCTTGATTTCTGACTTTCCTCGGCTTTATCCTTCTGTTTTCCACTTTCTTTCCTGACGATCTGTTTTGATCTTTGACGTTGATGTTGATGTTTTGGCTGTGATACCCCGAGCGCACTGGAGGCTGCTCTCTTCTTCTCTTACACTCCTTTAGACCGTTGATCCTCTCCCTCTTTCTTTCAACGACGGTATTTTGAACCTCCTCAACGACTCTTCTTTACCTCTCCTTCTATCGTTCACAAAACAAATTGAGCTCAGACTCAACTACTCTCCTTTCAAACCTATCTGCCAGGCTCAAAACAGTCCGCTCCAAAGTATAAAAGATGAAGCCCGGCGTCCTCGTCGCAATCCGGGCTTGCCAGGGCATCCTCGCGCTGGGGACCCTCGGCATGGTGGCAGTCGGTATGTCCTCCCCACTTCCGCCTCCCATTTTCGAATGAAAGAACGGGGGAGCAGAGTGGAGGAGTAGAGTGGAAGGGATTGTGCTAACGGCAGGGAGGGTAGTCGCCGACTGGTACATCAGCCAATCGCCGTTCGCGTCCCCCGGGACGGTAAACTTCCTCGTCTTCGTGCCCATCTTCAGCATCATTTCTATCGTCTACCTCGAGGCCGTGCCCCGGCTGGCACCCCGTGGTAAGTCCCCTTTCCACACGCTCCCCACCCCAAGGACCCCGGAGAAGAATGGAGAGAAAAAAATGGGCAACTAACACAAACAAGCCTCCCACCCCTTCGCGTCCCTCGCCCTAGAGCTCCTAAACACAATCTTCTACTTCGCCGGCTTCACCGCAATGGCCGCCTTTGTCGCACGCCTCGAGTTCTGCCGCGGCGCCGTCTGCGCTGCGGCACAGGCCTCCGCCGTCGTGGCCGCCGTGTCGTTTGTGGTCTGGACGGGGACGACGGTGTTGATGGCCAAGGATGTTTTTAAGTCGGGGTTGAGGGGTTCGGGAAGGAGGGATATGGTGGAGGCGCCGGGCACGGGGACGGGGGTGTAGTGGTTGGAGACGGGTCCGGGTGGGTCGGCGGGTTCGGGGCCGGGGGTATCCGGGAGCGGGGAACCCGGCCGGAGCACGTCCGGGTCGGGTTGTTAGGGCCGGGTAAAAGTGGACAGGGCGAAGCACGTCATGGAGGGGCTAGACGTTGTTGGTCAAAGGATTCTATGGAACGGGGAGTTGATCATTTGGCTCGTTTCTGCGTATTAGACTGGTCTCGACGGGTGCGAGCTAGATCTCGATGATATCACGGCGAATGCAGCATGTTTTCAATGTCTGATGAGAAGGATCACACAGTAATTCCACTTTATTTATCTTATCCATGTATCGCTATCCTGCGTATTTTTCGCCGTTAGTTACCGGAGACATCAATGTCCGACGGGGTTCCAAGCCGTCGAACAACCGGGAGAGCCGTCCTCGGTAACAAGCCGTGCCACTGCTAAAAGGTCACGGGACATATACACGATGCTACCACCCAGGACGCAACGGCATATGCAGTAGGTACCTTTCCAAACCCTTTCTCACTTTATAAAGCAGCACGGCATGCCTATCCGTTTTCCCGCTTCGTTTCGTCTGGAGCCGATGCCTGGAGGTTGGGACTCACCAGTAGAGCCAAGACACGTTCCTGGCTCTTTGTGTAAAGCCCAGTCGAGAGCAGAGTATCTCGAACCAGGGATACCTTTGCAACACGCGGACCGTACTAGTGATAGCAGTGAGATGCGAATCCACTGCCTTTAGTCCTTTATCGGCGACCAGGCAGTCCGTGCGGTACAGAGCCGCGATTCACCCTTTCGATATTCGGGCCAGGGAGAAAACCAAGAGTAAGGCGTGTTTAGCGAGATGAGGCGAGGCAGTTGGCACCACGCGCCTATTATTCGGAAAGTCGGGCAAGTACGTCGTCGGAATAGAAAGGGACATGACATCGCTTGTGGACGGTTCCGCATCGACGTTATGGTTAAGCTTCTGCACCCGCCCCACCCCCCGGGCTAGTGCCGACTGCCAGCCAATTGAAAGAGCGAGCACGCCCCAAGACTGGGTACCTGGACCCGCCTGCGAGAGACACCACGAGGTCTTGTACACATATTTCAGTGGGTCGCACGATACCGTGCAACAAAGTAAGTGCACACGCAGGAATGTCCGCATGACGACCAGCGTCTATCACGGACATATAAGAGAGAACTCGCTCCATGTTGGGTCATGATCCGCGAGCGTAGCACGTGATATTCTATCTATATATTTATCGGCCCGTATGTCTCGTGTGCGGGGTAACTCGCGAGCCTCCGTGACCTTCATCATCAATGACACGAGCAAGTATGGGTTCCAGCGCGACTCTACCGGAGGCTTCGCCGCTTCCATTCCTACATTTAATGCAGACCCTCAAGCACCTGCCGCGGACTGGCTGGCTGAGGACCATTGAGAACCCGGAATCTGTTGCAAGCCACAGTTTTCGGGTGGCGCTTCTAGGTCTTCTAGCACCGGTTGGTCTCAACCCCTTGTGTGAGGCCCACTGCCTATTAACCCGCTTGTAGCCCCCACTGGATACAAAAAAGTGTATGTTCATCGGCCTGTGCCATAACTTGGGGCTGGCTGTTATGGGCGACATCGCGACGTTTTCTCCCGTCCCCAAAGGTAGGTGGTCCTTCCCTTAATGTTTATTGTGAATGGACTGATGGGAACTAGAGACGAAACAGCGATGGGAGTCCCTCGCACTCGATTACGTCGCGAGCTTATTGCGGCCTGTGGATGCCAGCCTAGCGGATAAAGTGCGCGATGCGTGGTTGGATTACGAGCACGGCAGGACACCGGAAGGCCGCTTCATGAAGGAGATGGATAAGTTCGAGTGTTTAGTGCAGGCGCACGAGTATGAGCAGAGCACATATGGGAAGAAGGACCTCGAGGAATTCCAAGGGCAATCGTCAAAAATCACGTCCCCTGTGGGTCGGGATTGGCTGAAGCTCCTACAAGCAGAGCGAAGCGAGCATCTTTCTGGGCGAGAACACCGGCTACCTATCGTCTTCGCCATAGGTATGTGATCAACCTGGCATGGACGCTATAACAGGTGCCTTTGCCACGGTATCTACAGATGTTTCGACTGACATGTCTAGGTAACTTCCACATGACCGAAGCGCAGCGCGACGGCCTGAGCGCCGACCTCGGCATCAAGCACATCTCGGTACCCGACGTTTTGGAAGCTAAATCGAAGGACAAGACGTACCCCCACGCAGACGTACTGGGTGATTACTTGAAGGAAGGCATCGTTGCCCCAGCAGACCTGATCGTTGGCCTTCTCAAGGAAGAGCTTGAAGCGTGCAAGCCCGGAGGAACCTGGTATTTTATCCATGGGTTTCCCAGGAACGTCGATCAATTCGTTCAGTTTGAGAAGCGCGTCCAGAAGGGAAACCATGTGCTGACCCTACGCTCACCGAGCCAACTCCCCACTGAAGAGATTCAATATCAGTATAAGTATTGGGGACCAAACGTCTGCAGAGATCCCGGTCTTGCAGGCTTTGAGCTGTCCCGGTTCCCGGGGCCCAATGTCAGGGAGGCGGAGGTGAGAAGGAGCGCCATGCCCACTACTGAGGATATTCTGACTGTGACGAATAGGTCGACTGCGATAAGTTTGCGGATAGCATATACAGCCAACTGAAGAACGCTGTATCATATCTCATCCAGCAGCCGGGGAAATCGGACGAAGAGTGACTGGCTTCGAAAGTTGGAATCCGGAACTACTTCCATAGTCAAGTACATGTTCTACTCGAAGCACTAAAACCTGCGAAGTGGACCTACTACGTGTCGCCCTTTCCCCGCTGTGATCCTCGATAGCTAGGAACACCTAGTAACAGACGAAGGTATATGTTTGGACGGTATTACTGTAACTGCTAGCAAGTCCTCGAACTCTGGAACTCCAACACGCTTTGGGAAACAGGGCCTGCCAAGTGGGCCCGGTACCACGTCCCGTTCCAACGCGCCCGATTTGGCACGGACAATACCGTACATGGAAAGAAGAAGAAAATCCGGAAGCTCTTCGTTCACGGTATCGTATCTAAGGGACGCGGGGATTTATTCTGAAGGTAGAATTATTGCTGAAATAGGAAAAAGAAAATGCCCACGCTCGGAATCGAAGCGTGGGTATTCTCGTTACCGGCCAAACGTTATAGCCGCTTGCCCATGATGGCTCTTAGACGGAGCGCATGAAATTGTTCATGCACAGGCTGGGTATTAGAATGATATGACAGGGAATGGCCCGGCGCAAACCCATTCTGTACCAATCACTTGAAAGTGAAGAGAGAGAGACTGAGTGTCCAAAGCTGTTCATCTAGGTATCCCATAAATAAATTCACATCCTAGACCGCAGCACAGCCGCGTATCTGTCTTGCGGGTCGACGCAAGGGCATTACCTCTTGTGGTCATAAACCAAACAAGCGAGCAGATCCTAACAAGTATTCAAACCCGGCCTCCCTCCCAATATACGGTAGTTTTGATGAAAAGATTGAAAGAAGAAAAGGGGCCTTCTAGTCGTCACTAGGAAGCTCACGATACCGACAAACTAGAGGACTAGCGCTGGGCATCTTCTCATCTGGTACTATATTAGTGAGATGCTCCGTTACGCGATGTATTTATTGCCTTTGAGCTACAAGCGGTTCCTTGAGCTATGATACATTGCGAAGTTCAGTCTAAGAAGCATCACGGGCACTTAGGCTCCTTGTGCTATATAGTATTATTTCGAGATAGGGTTCCTGTTTTTTTTTAACAGGACACGCATAGAGCTTCCAAACAATATTATTCTAAAGCACCTAATCATCACTTCTCGGTTGGTCGACGCGGTATCAGTCCATGACTTCCTCTCAAGGTTCCACAGTCGGCGGGGGCCTTTACCCTGTCGACTATAAAATCGTTTGCTCCGCTAGTTCGGAGCCGACTACGACGAAGGGCAAGCAATAATCTCGGCCATGTCACCGGATAAAACTGAATAATGCCGTTAGCATTTACACATAGCCAGTCCTTGCTTCTGGCCAGATTCGCGTTTAGCACGCCCGCCTGCTGCAACCATGGCGATGATGCCCGCCGGACACAGCCTCGTAAGGCTGGTTACAAAAGCTCGTTGCATACCTCTCTCGAGAATACGCCCCGCGTTCTGTCCAAGAGCTGTCCGGTGAAACTCAATGGCATTATTTCAGGATTAAAATACTTTGCGCAGCCGCAAGTGGCATTATTAGCAACGTCGTTTATGCTCTATCTCGCTCGCTTTACCCATCATTTAGTATTACTTTCGCTACAATGGGTATATACAAAAAAAAACCTGGTCATCGGGGGTATATATGAGTCAGGCTGTAGACCGCCATGGGGACGACGTGGCGTGGCGTCCGGGAAATTGAGTGTCGACCCCTATAGTCGTTCATCTGTGTAAAAGGGAACGAGAAGACGGAATTACCCGCCTCACGAGCCCTTCTGTTTGGCCACGGAAAAAGACCGGGTCAAACGCAAAATTCACACCAATGACATAGCGAGTGTTTCGGATTACTCAACAACCATGGCTCCTACGTGCATATAAGCTGAACAGCGCATCCAGTACGCGTTTAAAAGTAAGGAGAATAAAAGAACAAAAAATGAGTCCTCAAAAAAAGAGTTTTGAAGCTCCCATACCCGGAATCGAACCGGAATCTCTGCCTTGAGAGGGCAGTATGATAACCATTACACCATATGGGAAGTTAGGGGAACTGTTCCATGGTCTTCAGTATTTTTCCAGGGATTTTATTGCCTCAGTGGAGGTGGTTTAGGTCCTTTCATTTCCGCGGTCGAGCTTAACACGCCTTGAGCGTCGTCTCCTCGCCCCGCAACCCACATATATGTAATTGGGCCGGCAGGTCCCGTGGACCCCGCATCTGATGACTCAGTCACCCGACAAATGGGAACGAGATGCGGCGCTGGCTGTTGACGGGTTATACCTCTTTGCCCCACAAAATGGTGACACGCGACTTTTGGTTCCAACACGCTTGACAGCTCCAAAGAGCTTCTGCCGCGGGGTCTGCATCGTCAGTGACCCGCTCCAAGATTCGAATGTACAAATATCCGAGCCAGAGTGCAGATCCGGTGGTGCCATCGCAGCCGCACATCTCGCGATTACTCCGTCTGCGCTTTCGTCCCCGCAGTAGCTCCGTCCCAGCGCCTCCACCCCGTCCACTAACACCCATTGACGCTTCTCACGTCTCCAGCCCACCTCCGTCTCACCCACCAAACACCCACTCCCAACATTGTCGGCCGTCCTCCCACGCTGCGGCGCACTCTTACCACCCACCCACCCTATCGCCAAACAACCGGTCGATCCCGACCAAATCCAGCCCCACGCCCAGATAAAAATTAGTCACTCCCATTCCTCCCCTCCCCCTTTACCCAAGAGCGCACCTAGCCCCATGGCGCCATCGCGCCAACCCACGAACCCCGCCGAGGTTAACGCGCATTCCCCCGGCGAATGGGGGCGGCCGGGCCACCTGTAAGCCCCGATGGCGTGCTCGCGGCGTGCCCCACCCTGCCTTTCCTAAATCGGAGGGCGGGTTTCCTCGGACGGTGATCCACGGAGCTGGGAGCTGGTGATGGGACGCTCCCAGGCGAATGGGACGTACGCGAGGTGTTTCTTAGCTTAAATGTCGAATGTGGGGGGAGGGGGGCCACGGAGCTGGACCGGATGCCCCGCGTGGAGGGGTTCCTGAAGACGCCATTTCTTCCGTGGCTTATAACGTCATTACCCCCTCCTCTCCCTTCGACTTCCGACTAGCACTTCCCGCCTGACTATCTTCTGCTCCCCCTCCCGCGCCTGTGCCGACTGAATCAAAGTTTCATACTCTACGTTGATACCACTTTAAGCTCGGGACAGATCAATTGATTGGCGCGCCCGCGAAACCACATCCGAAAATGGCTCCCAACTTCGAGACCCTCCAGCTCCACGCCGGGTACGACCCTTGTTCTGACACGGCGCCCCCGCGTCTGCTGCTCCGTGCCGCGATGGAATGCTAACAACCGAGCAGGCAGGAGGTCGACCCGGCCACCAACTCCCGCGCCGTCCCCATCTACGCCACTACCGTGCGTTCCCTCCGCCATACCAAAGCGAATTGCCCCGGCAGCGACTAACAGACACCCAGTCCTACGTCTTCAATGACTCCGCCCACGGCGCGAGGCTCTTTGGCCTCAAGGAGTTCGGCAACATCTACTCCCGCATCATGAACGTACGCGCCCCCTCCCCCTTCCCACTGCTACTTTGAACACCCCCCCTCACACACACCCCAGCCCACCGTCGACGTCTTCGAGAAGCGCGTAGCAGCCCTAGAAGGCGGCGTGGCGGCCCTCGCGGCCTCCTCGGGCCAGGCGGCGCAGTTCATCGCCATCAACACGCTCGCGCACGCCGGCGACAACATCGTCTCGACGTCGAACCTCTACGGCGGCACCTACAACCAGTTCAAGGTCTTCATGCCCCGGCTGGGCATCGAGACCAAGTTCGTCGACGGCGACAGCCCCGAGGCCATCGGGGCGGCCATCGACGAGAAGACCAAGGCCGTGTTTGTCGAGAGTATCGGGAACCCCAAGTATAACGTGCCGGATCTGAAGGCCATTGCCAAGGTTGCGCACGACGCGGGCGTGCCCCTTATTGTAAGTCTACTTGTCCCACCACGACCCCGCCATCATGGTCTATATTAGGAATCTAGTGGAGAAGCTAACCGGTGCCAGGTCGACAACACCTTCGGCGCGGGCGGCTACTTCATCCGCCCCATCGAGCACGGCGCCGACATCGTCGTGCACTCCGCCACCAAGTGGATCGGCGGCCACGGCACGACCGTCGCCGGCGTCCTCGTCGACTCGGGCAAGTTCGACTGGGGCGCCAACGCCGCGCGCTTCCCGCAGATGGTCGAGCCCGCCCCCGGCTACCACGGCCTGCGCTTCTGGGACACCTTCGGCCCCCTGACCTTCGCGCTGCGCGCCCGCGTCGACATCATGCGCGACCTCGGCGCCTGCCTTAGCCCCTTCGGCGCGCACGAGCTGATTCTGGGTCTCGAGACGCTGAGCCTGAGGGCGGAGAGGCACGCGCAGAACGCGCTGGCGCTGGCGAGGTGGCTCGAGAAGAGCGAGTACGTGTCGTGGGTTTCGTACCCCGGGCTCGAGAGCCACCCGTACCACGAGAACGCGAAGAAGTACCTCCCCAGGGGCTTCGGCGGCGTGCTGAGTTTCGGCGTCAAGGGTGGCGGCGACGCGGGGAGCAAGATCGTCGATGGGTTCAAGCTCATTTCCAACCTTGCGAATGTTGGCGACTCTAAGACGCTTGCCATCCAGTGAGTTCTTTCCCCCACCTCCCCTGTTCGCTCCTTCCATGTGAGATTAGGAAGCTGACGAGACGCAGCCCCGCGTCCACGACCCACGGGCAGCTCTCCGACGAGGAAAAGGTCGCGTCCGGCGCCTCGGATGACCTCATCCGCATCTCGGTCGGCACGGAGCACATCGACGACATCATTGCCGACTTTGAGCAGTCGTTCAAGGCGAGCACCGAGGCGCCCAAGGCCGACGTTGTCGTCCCTAAGGCCGAGTAGGGGGGATGGACAGGAGGTGGGGTTGGGAGGTTAGTTCTGCAAGCGGATACCCAAATGGTGGGCCTGTAGTCTGCCATAGCTTTCTGAATATAATGGTGAAGGCTCTTGATTTGTGCTGAATCTCGTGTCTCTGTGGATCAGCCGTCGTTGACTGGGCCTTGGGCTTTTGGTGCATGTCTCGGATCGCCATCGCCGTAGACGGAATCAGCAATGTACTGTAGATCGGGCCAAGCGCGGACGGAAAACGTCCGATACACGGTCCGTAGTGACACCCTTGTGCCTCCTTCGGCCGCACCTCCCCAGCACCGTATCTTGAAGCATTGGGCGTGGATTCTGTGGTCCTCGAACCGCAGGGTCCATGATGCAACTTTGCAACCTAGTCCCGCGTAAAGACATACGAAAGTGCCATTTCTTCATCCGTAGACTGGTCCATAAGGTCTCTGATTGCTCAACCTCCTGACCTCCCACCGGAGCGAGCCGTCTTTCGCGGAGCGACCAGGCGGCGTCCCGGCGTTGAAGGGGCAGCTCTTGACTCCACACTTGTGGCCCTGCATAGCGAAACGCTTCAGAGATACCTGCGCAGCCACACATATCAAAAAGGAAGTCGAAATGTAATTAAACGATTATTTATCGCATTTAAATCCGGATGACGCGCGAAGTCTAGAATACCAGAACGGCCGAGCTCAGACGGAATTGCTGGGAATGAAGTGCTGACATGCTGCCGCCGGCCAGATGAGCACTATATAGATCACGTGACGCCAGCTCTACGTCCACCTCGCCCAGAGCTAATGGGAAGCTCATCAAGCTCCCGACGTCATCCAACGAAACACCCACCTACCCCCATCCTCGAACACCACGAAACCACCAAGATGCGCTCGATACTCACCATCCTCGGCGCCCTCGCGCTCGCCCACGCCGCGGACCTGACCCTCCGCGTCACCCCCTCCCCCAACTGCGACACGCGCACCCTCCCGCCCTCGACGCACGCGACGCTCTCGACCCTCGGCGCGCAGCACTCGGCGCCGCTGACGGCGGGCGGGGAGTTTGTCTTCCGGAACGTGAGCGGGGGTTCGTACCTCGGGGACGTGCACTGCTCCACGCATGCGTTTGCGCCGGTGAGGGTTGATGTCTCGGAGGGGGAGGAGGGGGTGAGTGTTAAGGCGTGGGAGACGTACCGGGGGAATGATTGGGGGAATAAGGGGGAGGCTGCGGTTGGGGATGGGAAGGTTGGGGTTAGGTGTCTTGGGGGGAAGACGTACTTTATGGAGAGGCCGACGTGTGAGTATCCCTTGATGAGACGGGAAGGCCATGATACTAACAGCACAGTCTCCGTCTTTACCATCCTGAAGAACCCCATGATCCTCCTCGGCCTCGTCAGCATGGGCATCTTCCTCGGCATGCCCTACCTAATCGACAACAGTACGGCCCCCCGCCCTCTATTCTCCTCACCGCTTCCCCTCTCCCGCTGGATCCGCAGCAAGCTAACACTCCCCAGTGGACCCCGAGATGCGCGCCGAATTCGAGGAGCGCCAGAAGAGCAACCCCGTCAACAGCCTCCTCTCCGGCCAGCAGTCGGCCCCGAACCCCATGGGCGACTTCGACATGGCGGCGTACCTCGCGGGGTCGAAGAAGGAGGGGAAGAACGGGGCGAAGCGGTGATCTTGCCGCTGGCTGGTTTGATGCTTAGATATTGGAGGGTGGGGTTTGGGGTTTGGGTAATGAATGGTTGGTGTTGTATTATATGCTGGGCTTAGAATGTCTTGTTTACAGCGTGTTCTTGTGTGTTGCTTTGTGCGAAATGCAGAGATGTCATTGGACTGTCGTGCCTCCCCGTTTCATGCCACGTCTCTACGTACGTTCCATACAATCTTCTCCGACATATCTCATTATGATACCCGAATCCCAACCCAAGGAAATATGGGGATTTCCCCAGAACATGGATAAACACTGCAGCCCCCATCCTTCGTAGAGAACACCATCCATCCCATCTAGAATCTAGACTTAGAAGTCCATATCACCACCATCAAAGTCGTCACCACCGCCACCGTCCTCTGCAGAAGTCGTTAGCAACCCATGCGACACACGCACACTCAAGAGCAACAAAGAGGGGGGCTCAAAACTCACCATATCCCTCCTCGTACGCATCCTCCTGCGCATCATTATACGAATTCGCCAGCATCGCCCCGCCAAGCATACCCGCGCCGACACCCAGTGCCGCGCCGCCGGCCATCATTCCCGCGCCCCCCATCCCTGGCTTCCTCCCCTGCTGCGCCTGCATCGGCCGCTGGGGATACCCTCCGTACTGTTGCTGCTGCGGGTACCCGTAGCCGCCCGGCGGGGCGCCGTAGCCCGGGTGGCCGTACTGCTGAGGGGGGTATCCCTGCGGGGGGTAGCCGCCCTGCGGCGGGCCCATGTAGCCCTGCTGCGGGGCGTACCCCGGCTGCTGTGCGTATCCCTGCGGCTGCCCGTAAGCGCCGCCGCCGCCGGGCGGCTTGTTCACCTTGCCCATTATCTTGCCCAGAAGGCCCTTGCCCTTACTGCCCCCGCGCGTGCCGTCCTGCGGATAAGGCGGGTAGGGCCCCGGGGACCCCGCGTACGGGCCGGGAGACGGGTCCTGCATGGGCGTCATGCCCCCGCGCTCCCTCGCCTGCAGCTCCCGCGCGAGCCGCGCGTCCTCCTCCTCCTGCTGCGACCTGCTGGAGCCGGCGGCGCCGGGGCCGGGGGCCGGGGAGGAGGTGTCGAAGAAGGGGTTCGTCTTCGCGTCGGTGGGCGCGGGGCCCGAGGAGGGGGTGTAGCCTGGGGGCGCGTCGTCCGGCGGGGGGCGGGTGTCCTCTGATACGGCGGGGGCCATGGGCTTCTCCCACTGGGACTGCTTTGTGGTGAGGTTTACGTAGAACCTGGGGGGGGGGGGGGGGGGGG